>VWYI01004044.1:19332-34248 GCA_013399455.1 Anthoscopus minutus | reverse complement strand
AGGAATTACCCTTAGCTCACTTACTAGTCCCACAGATCTGTAAACGCTGTTTTACTCTGCTCACTTGTTCTGAAGGGACCAGTGACTAGCAGGAAAATAATATAATACTTCTCAGAATAAATAAGTATTGGAAAAAATGGAATAGGGGAGACGCAATTGATATGAATGCAAAAGAATTCCAGGTGCAAAGACCATCAAAATCTTGTTCAAACAGAATTGCTCCATTTGCTCACAATTCTTAGGCTTTAACAAGTTTTCAGTCAGGGAAGTTTGTGATAGGCATTTACCACATGATAGGTCTTCAGCTGACATGTATATCAGTATCATATTCTCAGCTCTCCAAAATGCCTCTGTTCGTCCAGTGTGTGAGGACTGGGATCTAACCACACATCACAACTCAGCAAACACATTAACAAAAAGTGAGAACTTAAACCTTAGCCTAAAAATTTAGGCTACAATTTTCCTACCTCCAATAGCAAAAATGCTATGGGACAAGAAGAGTAAGAGTCAGAAGATCAGCAAAAGCCTATTTTATTGTGACCAAGTAACTCTAGATTGGGAAAAATTATTACAGAATAGATTATAGGGACGGGATTTCTACAAGCTATACCCTTTAATACAATGCTAGGAAATGCATTTCTGCTTTCCAGTGGAAGTCCTACTGACAGCTTAGAGGAGTTTATACTTTCCACCTTATCAGCAATAAATGTAGAGTATCAAAACTATCTTCTGTTGAGATGCTACTTTCAAATTGTTGTCACGTTGACAGACAAGGAAAGTCACATTTAACCAAACTCTGCTGCCTAAAAAGAGTTAGCTCTGCAGAAGTGCCCCTTCTTGGGGACACTTATGGTTTGCTGTAGGCCAGCACTAGTAAGGATCTTCTGCCAATGTACTCCCTGTGACACCTATGTCCATTCTAATTTATAACACTCATTCAAACACAATGTATGATTTAAGAAGGGAGAAAAATACACAAAGGATCAGCATAACATTTTTCTGCTCAATAATTAAAAAGCAAAGGAAAAAATGTGGTCTTAAAGAACTCTGATGCTACAAGTTTTATTAAGATATCACAAAATATGCCAAACTTAAATGCTCATTTCATTGTCAGAGAGGACAGATTTTATTCATGATGTTATAATTTTATTCATACAATCCTTCAAGAATCATACATATTCTGCATGTAAAAAATGCTCATGTATAAACATTCAGAACTTATTTAACACACTATTGAAATACAAGCATAAAAGTAAAAGCCCAAAAGTATTCAACTATACAAATGAATGTAGTTATTCAGGAATGTAAGGATCAGAAGTCCACAGAACTGTTTCCCAGGCCAAGTATTTTGGGTTGTGCTGTACCCAGAAATCCAGTTCTGAATCTCTTCATCTCAAATGGACATTTTTAGAGTTCAAGTATGCTTAGAACTCATTTCAAAAATTAGAAAATCTTCATTACCAAACACATAATAGAGATCTGTGGACACAAACATCCTCCACAGTCTTCACATTTTGTGTTCCTTGATAAATAAAACCAAAATAAAATTTAAGTCTTTTCAACTTCTGAAACTTCTGAATTTCTGCTACTTAAAATACAAATAAAAGCAACAGGAAAGTTCTCCCCCATTTTTTTTTTTAAACTGGGCAAGCACTTAACCACAGTGCTGTTTAACTGACAATCTCTGCTGTATATTTTGGAATTGTCTCAAGAATGCCTTTTGTATTCTGTCCTGTATGAAAGATCTTCATATTGTTAAAGCTCCAATAACACTTCTCAAAACAGCACCAGCTGTTGTTTCATGTGAAAACCCCTAAAGAGAATTAACCAAGTGTCACAAAGGGCTTAAGTCTTCTGCTTCACAGTAAGACCGCTTTTTGCTTGTTTGTTTACAGGTTACCCAATGTTCAAGGTCTGCCTGGCAATTTTAATGTTGCCAATTTTTTATTATTTGTTTTAGACACAGTATATGACTTTCCCAAAGCTCTTGTAACATTCAAGACTTTACAAATTCCTACTAATCTTGTGGACTTTCTAACCCTCCAGACTGATGACAAATACACATGTATGGGTAAGCCAGCAAGAGGACCATGCTTAAGTAGTTTAAGTTTGGAGAGCTACAACTTATTGCACTGTTTATCCTCTTCAAAGGCATGCAGTCATACTTCATACAGTCACCTCTGATGGTGCCAGCTTCCTACATGCTCTTAAACAGAGCATAGTGACAACTGGATAGTAAAAACCCCAATTCTCAGTTGCTGCACATTACCACATCATAACTATTGTGAATGCTGTCACGACCAGGTCTTATCATTGACACTGCTTTCCCCAGGGTGATTGCAAGGTCTGCAGAGCTTCCTTTTGAAGATGTTTTTGCCATTAATTTACCTACTAATGTGTGGAAGTAATTCTTTCCTTTGGTGATCTCCAAAGTAAGAATCCAAGTAGCTTCTGATAGACAACAGTTTGGCAACAAGGCATTTACTGTCTACCTTCAACTCATGAACTCACATTTTTTGCTTTGGCATCCTCTTTCTTCACATTTTGCTTTTTTTCTTTTCATGTTGTGTTCTCACCCATTGACATTTTTGTGTATAACAAGGCATGTATGACATCCATATTAATTTAGATATTTTTATTGCCTTTTTGTAATGAAAACTGTGTCATGTTATCTCTCTTTGCATTTTGAGTCACTGTGCTGAGTTTGGTTACCTATGCTGCAAACAGTTGTATTTAATACAGCTAAATCTTAATACACACTTGATCTAGACAGTTTGGCAGACCAGAGAAAAGCTATTACAGTCAAAATGAACAATAACATGTAAAGCTACAACAAAGAATGCAGGTTTCATCATCAGTTTCAATCTTGCCATAGCTGGAATATACATACTTGGTTTGACTCCTTACTTTAAGTGAAGGCTTTACTCTTACTTAAGTAGATGAATTCCACCATAAAAAGTTGGAAAACCTGAAAAATGTTAATTAATTAAGTAATATTAATGTCTCTCCCCACTTACACAAATCTAATTTTGTATTGGTCACCATCATATTCTCCTCCACTGCAAAATATCTCCAAACAACGACACTAACAAATCATTTTTCCTTTTTTCTTTTTTCACTCATTTTTACCCCTTTTATGTAATAGGCAAGAAAAGGGCTCATTTTCTACATTTGCAGACAAGCATAAATGAGCCTAGAAGAGAATATGTAGGTGAACAAGAAGTTTCCTTCCCTTCGGCTTTGTCTTTTCTGCCTTAAACACATAAAACTACTCCATATAATGAATACTCCTGATACATACTCCTGAATAGGCAAATGCAGCCCTGGGATACAACAATTTAGAAAAGTATATGCCATGTGTCCTACATTTCCTTAAATAAAGTGTAAGATAAGCACATTTAGTGGGACAAGACAGTAAATTTTGAGTGTAATTAAGCTGTAAAACCTTGGGAAGTTAATTAAGTAATGAAATCCAGTGGTAACAGTTCAAAACAAAACTACCTCCTCTGAGGGAGATATGCTATACCTCCAAAAAAAAAGTGTATAGGTGCTAAATGATAATTACTAGGGAATTCTACAGACAACATGCACCTGACTGTAGTGTGTCATATTGGATCATAATGGCCTTTTCTTGCCCTAGAAAAATAGACAAAGAATAAAATTTTACCTAAACATTTTGAAATCTTCCCAAAGACAACTCTGGCTGTGAATACCTCCCACCATGAAAACAAAACTGGAGGGAGTTTCAAAATAAACCACTCTCCTGCTGGGTTTAACAAATGGTTGGGCTCTCCTGCCAAGATGAAAACACACAAAAGTAACAGTTCCCTTTTACCACAGCAAATTTCCATAGACTGTTGCATACTATTAGTAACATGAACTAAATCTCTCTATCACATCCTTCCCAAAGATGATAATGGAAAAGAGTTCCTGGAAAATTCACCCAGAATTAGTCTCACCAGTGAGACTAATCCATCTGTTCATTTTAGATTCCTAACTTTTTTTTAAATCCCCTGATTCTGACACTTCACTCTAGACTTGGAAACACATAGAGTTTAGTGATGATGATCCAGTTATGGAATAGCTTCAGAATGGTCAGATTTCCCCGTTATAAAAAACCAAAACTATTAATTGCTGACAAAAGGGCAAAATTCCTTCCCTATTCCCTCTTGTGTTCCCTATAGTGGAATCAAATCCACCTCCCAACAATCTGGTTCAGGGAGCAAACATAGCTTTTCCCCATTCTTCATCAACCAGAAGCAATCAGTTGTCCACTAGCTCACTTTTCTGAACAAGCTTGCTAGAGAATCAGAGAATTTAGTGGTGCAAGGAAAAGAGCAGAAACATACAGCTAGGAGGATATGGTTTAAAAAAACACCACACTTTTCAACAGGTATTACTAGATTGCTTAGCTGCACAATGGAATGACACTCTTGGAATTACAGAGCTTCATCTTCCTAATAAATACCTAAACATCATAAAAGTAGCGTCATTTTTCTTTTAGGATTATTAATATGCAACATAGAGGCACACCAGATTTAAATAAAAATTTAGGGACTTGCTTTCTCCATTCTTTCTGAAGAATAACACCTCTGTGCAAATATATATGGCTCACTTTAATTACTTCTGACCAGAAAATTATGTATATTGTTTCAAATATGAATTCACTTTCAGTCATATTAAGTCAGTACAGCAACAGTTATGCTTTATTTGGCATGGACTTGTACACAACCAGCAATACATTCAGATCCTGTTCTTTAGTATGCTCTTTAAAAATAGGTGTAACATCTGCCCTTGCATGATGACAATTAAATTGTATTCCTAAATTTTTCTGTTGGTCTGAAATTTTTTAGTTGTCTCTCGACTGACAAGTTCTATTCTAATAATAAGTTTTTTACTGCTCACACAGTATCAAAAAGTACATCCACGGATGATCTGGTAACAGATTAATCTTCTAAGAATCTCTTATTTCCAGCTAAAATTCAGAGACAAACAAGGGAAAAAATACTCCAACATAAAAATGAATTTATTAATGTTATACTTTAAGACATCTTCTGACTGTTTTCTTACAGATTCTGGTAACAGTGGTATTTGGAACCACTGGCTGAAGCTGTTTGATAACAGAATGACCAAACCTGTTAAGTCCACTGTTTCCCAGCCAGCTCACACACAAGTCCTCCACTAGCCACAAAATCAAAAACTTAGAGCTTCTGACGTGTGAACTTCAGGTTATCTGTATCTGGCTGCACCTCTTTATAACTCAGTGTTTCTCACATCCTTTACCTTTTTCGAATGCTTTACTGCATCTCCACTTTGAGCATTGTGAAAATATTCCAGACTCCCAGCACATTTCCATTTCCCAGCTTCAAGGATTACTTGCCACAACCTGACAGATTTTTCTTTCTGAAACACAAAATCTTAGAAACCCATACAGATTGTATGCCAAGCACCATATCAGTACTGTGATATTTTCTTTCAGATGCTCTGGGTTCTATGGTCAGCTTGAACCCAGTATCATATTGCAAGGTATTTTATCCCTGCTGACCTATCTTCATTAACAAACAAACTTTAGAAAAAACTTTGAGCAGGACTAAGGCAACATTCAAGATGTTCAAGCTGTGAGACAGCACAGAGAGAGAACAAATCCAACAGGGTAGTTTTAGAGCTATGTTAACTGGCACACATGAAGATTTTATTCCACAGAGCACCCCAAACCCAGACTTTTCTGGTCAGGTTCAGGACTACCAGTCACACTACATTAGTAATAGATGAGAGCCCAAGTACCACTCAGAGGTTACTTATCCAACTGCACTCTTCAGTGGGAAGCAATCCTCTGCTCTGCTGAACAAGAGGAGCAAATTCTTAAACTCTTACAAATGTGACAGCTATCAGTATAATAGAATTTGCTTACAATAGCACACCTTTACATTGTCTGTCTACCTTGCACTGAAATACTAAAACACCTTGACTGCGATACCTGGGTTTTTCATACTTTTAATACACATGGTACCCTAAAAAGGAAAGCAATATGACCATAATAAACTATCAAAAGTCTGCTCCCTAGGACCTTCCACAGAAAAGCAATAGGAACACATTTACTTAACACGAGGCACCACATAAATGAGAATTAATGAGCTTTTTTCCTTTTAAAAAACTGTCTCAAACATTGAACAAACTATACACATTCAATATCCCATACCACATTTGGTCCACACTAAAAACTACTCTTTTATAACTAGAAGCACCTATGGTAACATAGTCACATTTTCTGATATTCTCTAGTTTAACAATCTTTTTTCTGCCATATTGAAATAAATATGAATCCAGTGTTCCTTAAAAAATAGTTGTTTGACTCTAATTACTCAGCTCCTACTATGCAACATCTACTCCTCCTCTGGAGACTTTACAAGCCTTGAAATACTTTATAAGCCTCATAAATATACTACAAATGCTAGTCTCAATTCTGTAGTAAATTTCATGAGAAAGGAACAGAGGGTTGGTGTTCCAGACATTGACAGCAATTCAGAAGGAGGAAAACAGATGCATCAATGAGTCGATAAAGCCTTAATGCTGTTCTAAAAATCCCCTCTTCCTCAGCCACTAATCCTCCCACAACAACATTCCTACAGAAGTCATTGGGAAAAGTCTTTCAGGATTGTTCATTAAAACTGCTGACAATCTTGAAGATCATCAAAACTCTGTCCTTTAATTTGCTATTAAAGAATTGTGTCTTGGCAGGCAGAAGAATCAGCCTCTCTATAAAAGGTAGTACATAAAAGACACACTAAATAACTTCAAATTTATTTTGAGACTAATTTTTTAATTGTTTTGCATTTTCATCACCTTTCTGTTACGTGATACGTATGTTTATCACTTAGCTGGCAGAGAAGAAAGCCTACATGGCATTTTCTGAAAGACCTAACTAATATCAGGAAGGGCAGGTAAACATGACACAACACTAGGTTTGTTTTCTCTCAAGCATCTGGACTACGTGCCTCTGTCTCCAGCAAACCAGCATGGAGCTTCTTCCTCTGCCCCTAGCCAATTTCTCATAGGCTTTTACAGTCTCCTATCTGAGATTTTTTAAAAAATCCTCCTCTGGATCTACTTAATACCAAAAAAGAATAACTGCCTCACTTCTTGCAACTGCTCTACTCCAAGCAACTTGCCTCCCTGTTACTTCAAGACTGTGACATGACACCTCAAAGTTTTCATGATGATGCTGTAACACAACAGTGGTGAAAAACACTACGTTAGGATCACTAAACAGAGTATGACATGAAACATTACCTCAGCCAACAAAAAGCTCTGTGCTGACACATGGAGTAACAGCCTGAATGACTTCAGGTAGCAGAACTCTCTATATCAGCTGGACTGAGATAAAGTTATTTTTCCCCATGCACCTTGCCATTCTTGTACCTTTATATCGTGGCACACAACTGGGGAATAAACACAGGACTGAAAACACACTACAACACTATCGTCCCTAGAAAGTCCAAATATCCCAGAGCTACCATGGATTACACAGCTGGAAATATCTCCAGTGAAGCTCATGCTATCCATTTCTCATAAGACATCTTATGCTTAGGGGATGATCCCAGAATTCTATCTGCTCTCATGGAAAAATTACATACCAAGTTATCTGGTTGCAAGAGCTTTTTTTTTATTATTTTTCTCCTCTACTTTATCTCAGCTTTTTTTGATTTATAGGAAAACAAATTCTCAGTGTTATCTTATGGCTCCTGTATTTTGTCATGACAAGAAAATATTATTTCTTACTCTCTCCTTAAAGATTCCTTCAAAGACTGAGAAAGATGGTGTGAGTTTTTGGCACCTCATAAGGTAAACATGTGTCCGCTTTTTCATACATTTGCTTTTCTCACAAGTTTCTATTATCTGAAGAAAGAACAGGAAGCCCAAGACTAACTAGGTCCACTCATTCACTAAATAGAGCAAAAGAAATTAAGACATGGAGTCCATGAGAAGAGGACTGTTTAATATCTTGACTGCAATTCTATTTCACAAATCAGGAAAAAAAATAGTAGATTAAGTATTTTAATACTTTTTTACATCTTTCCTATTTTTTTCCTTTAAGGTAGCTTTTTTAATTATGTCCAAAGGAAAATACAGACCTGACGTTTAGCTCTGAACCTTTCAAACATATTCTAGCTTAAGTAGATTTTACACTAACTTGGCTAATACCCTTTTTTCTTACTTGAAAAAACTCACTAAAATTGCTAGATGTGAATAGTGTAACAAATACAAAGATTTATCAGATTCACAAAAAAAAATAGAAGTAGTACCTTACTTTAGTGGCAAACTGTATTTCTATGTAAATTGGAATGCACTGAGACACAGACAGGATATTAAAATAGCTTTATTAAATGAAACTAGATGAGCTGATATCATAGAATAAGTTAACAAATCACTTCAAAACACAGCTTAAAAGGACTTAGTTCATAAGAGCAAAAGCATTTGCAATCACACTGAAATTTTAAAAATAGCAGATCTGATGCTCACTTGTTTAGGAGGGGAGGAATATTTTCCTGCTTTTCACACCAAATTTTTGAATACTCATTACTGAAATACCCAAAGAAAATGGCTAGGAAACACTTGAATAAAAATTACTAAGAGTTGGTTTACCATTTCACTTACGAGGAACCATTGTCTTCTATATTTGCAACAGAAATAAATATTTGGTGCTTAATCTTGACACCTTGTTTTTATTGCCAGAACTTAAAACATACATCAAGTTTTAGTACTTATTTTCAAATTTATGTAATAACATTTTATATGTCTTGATTTGTAATTTACTTTAAATCTGGAATACTATCCTTAAAATACATTCTTCCAAAATACCTGTGTTCCATAAAAGTACTCAAGAAGACACCACTATGGTACCAAACATGCAAGTTTCAAAAGAGACGTCTTCACACAGTTATACACATTTAGAACTACATATTTTTTTGCTTAGTCTGCTTTTGAAAACATTCAAAGCACCTATTTAATGCAGAATAGTATTTCCACTCTGGGTGGCTTGCAAGAAATTTACTGTTTTAAATGAAGAAAATGAAGCTTCCTGTAATAGTTTTAATTCTTAAGTTTATATATATATATATGTATTATAGAGTATATATGGAAAACTCACTCTCAGGGATGGAATCACTCCCATCTATCAGCTATGAATCACATGGGCTGCCTTTCAATTAATTGAAGCACAAACATGCATTTACAGACTGTTTTTTCACACAGACACACAAGACAATTTAGATGCGAGGTAAAAACCTACTTCTAGAAAAATAAAGTCAATGCAAATGAAATACTAAATTTTATCACTAATTTTTTCAGACCTAAGCTGTCTATCTTAGACTACTTACATGGTTTTTTACTTGGAAAGGTTACTTTATCTGTCCAAATAAAGTAATTCCTTACTTACTCTTTAATACAGCACATGTATCTTAGAAATTAAATGTACACACATAAATCTCACAGGTCAAACATTAGCAGAGGGCACGTGCTCAAACATACACCCTTCCTCACTGAACGCCTTAATTAATTGCCCACAAACCTTCTAAAACCAATTCCTCCCCAAACCCTGAGATATACATTCCTTCTTAGACTTGGTTACAATTTAGCTCCCCACTCCTATGCATTCATCACTCTTTCACCTGTGCCAGAACAAGGTTTCCTCCCAGCTCAGAATTCAGAGAGTGCAGATGCACATCCTGAGCTGTGGGACTGGCTCAGCTGCTGTCAAAGACATGGCCCCGATCCTGTTCCAGTACCAAGCCTCACTTGATATCACCTCTATCACTTCTTTGATCCTGCATTATTCAGGACTCTGACAAGAAGACTGGACAACAAAAGTATTTAATGAATAGTGGTGTGGAGGGTAGAGGATAAGAGGCAACCACCTTTTTTTTTTCTTTTGGCAGGCAAACCACAACACCTGAGGAATCTCTCTTCAGAACTATTGTGTCTGACTCACCCAACTGAGCCACATGCATTTCCCTCTGGTGCTGGAATATCCAGGAAAGTCATGACATCTCCTTACAGCATGGCTTCCTTAAGGGCAGTGGAATCAGAAATACAACAAGACCAGGAAGGAATGCTCCTTCCCCTCAGCTGTTGGGTATAACTATATAGCTCAAAGCCCACAAAACATTCTGTTTAGTAAAGGTAAATATTAATACATTGGGGTAAGTATTTCAGGTCTGACCTTCCTTTCATTGTATAACTGTGAAAAAAGGAGGGGGAGGGAGGGTAAGGACACACAGGACAAAAAAACCTCCCAGTTCTCTGGTCACCATAATAGCAAAAGACGGACACCCATATTAAAGCAAGACAAGAGCACAAGGCTTGGCAACAACACAAGACTTTCCCCCATGCCCTGCCTGCTCTGCAGACACCACTGTGTAGCAGAGGAAAGATAAGACAAACTAACAGCACATGTAACAAGTGTTACATATGTGACAACTGTGTCCTAGCCCAGCTGCAGCCAGCAGAGAAACAGAAGGACTGATTCAGATAAAAAAACTGAAAGAACAGAAAGCTAATTCTGAGCTTTAACCCGGGTCTGGAGAGGTGACTAAAGAGGTCTAAGGACTCAGGAGTAGGAACCTCAACCACCTACTCCTCCTTTGAAATGAACAGCATAGTAATGAACAGCAATAAAGAGGATTTACCCTTGGTTCACCTCTAGGACAGTAGAATGCTTATTTCTAAAAACAAAAGATTTCATTAGGATATGGTCATATTACTGACCATATCTGCCAACTGTTTATACTTCAGGCAGGGAGAACCCTGAGAGGTTACAGAAACAGACCCATGATAGAGCAGTAACGCAGTGCAACTCTTGGGTATGCTGTTATAGCCCAGCAGCCTCTCTCCAAGCACTATACTGGCGGAAGAAGGGAACTCCTGTGCTGCTCCCATCCAAAAGCCCCTGCTCCCAAATCAGAGGAACAGCCAAAGCTTGGTGTAGCAGTGATGGGCAGATCCTTGGGCAGCAGAGATCCAGCTCAGATTTCAGATGCAAAAAACCTACCCATAAAGTTAGAAACCACCCCCAGTGCAGAAGCCATAACCAGTGAATTATGGCATGTCACTAGAAGTTGTCGGACATTATTCAAGAGGAAGACTTTTTTAATCCTCTCAGAACATAATAAAAGCCAAATCAAACTGAAAGTTATTCCTTTATTAAAGTTAAAAGAATTTTATTTCAAATGAAACAATAACAGAAAGACAAGGCCCCTTTAGAAGGACTAGTGTGGGCTTTATTTGCTGGTGCTTTTCTTAAAAAAAAAATTGAGCCTACTATCTTATCAATTACAAACATTCTTTAGATTTTTTTAAAAAATGACAGTATTAAGGTAGAAGTTATTTCTAAAGTAAACTCTGAATCTTCTGAAAGATGCTTATATCTGAATTTAGATTATTTGAAAGGGTGGTTCTTTTCACTTACCAATATACAGCTACTGTATTTATTCAAACTAGTACAACCCAAATATATGCAATATTTCCATCTACTAATAACATACATTATTTCCATTCCACTCCTTCTAGACGTAAATATTAATGATATTTTTTTAAAAGAGAAGTCACATGAACACTCAGCATATATTCACTTTAAGCTAGCATTTCCTAGAGCCAAAACCTGCCCCTTTCGCCAAGGGCAGGAAAGTGGAAGTAGTGCTCAAAGTCCTAAATTACTATCAGCACTCTCAGCTTCCATTTATTAGGCTCATATAGCTCTTAGAGTAGAGGAGAAAGTCTTGAAAACAGTGACAGAAGTGATTAAATGTTGCTTGTTTGAAATACTCAGTTTTGTGGGCATTACCATCATATCAGAACCAATGCACTTCAAAGCATTACTTGCAATGAATTCACCTTCTCTATAAAAGGCCTATTTATAAAAAAAACCAAACAGTGCTATTACTGTGCCATCAGAATTAATTTTCTGTAGTTCCTAAACACACACAGAGGCTGAAGTATTATTTCTCTTCATCGCAGTAATTTTTCTAGCATTAGAAAATGCCATTACACTTTACCAATGAAAGTTCTTCTAGTTACAAATCCACATTTTTGTAACTAGCTGTTAATACAACTTAGGACTTTTGTGAGCGACGCTCAGAGATCACCCACCAAAAGTAATTTATATCACTCTGTCAAAACTCCACCTTCTACCAACTATTAGAGTGCAGGGCTGCTAGTTGATTTCAGAAAATCATGAACCAGACCAAGGAAAAAAACTATTAAAAACCCAAGCAAGTACATTTTATAAATCAGGTGCTATCTTGATTTGTCCTCAGTTAAATAATGCTAAATTATTTTCCCGATAAGTATTTTCAGTTATCATATTCTCACGTGTTTCCATCACTGGTAATTGTGCCTAACTAGTTATATTTCTTCAAGTCCTGTTACAGCTGAAAACAGATAATTTGCTATTAGTTTCCATAAACATTTATTTCCTCTTGCTTTTAAAAGTAAAAGTAGGTATCACCAGATGCTTGCATGATGTCTTATTATGAAATTCACTCCAGGGTAAATTCTCTATTATAGAAAGTACCTTTCCTTTTTCACAACCGCACGGAATTCTTTCTTACCTACATGCATGCTCTTGAATCACACCCAAAGCTGAAGTTATACACACAACTCTTTACTAAAATGTGAGCAGCTAGGTTAGGTACAGAGGATCTGCTAGTTTGAAACATAAATTAATATACCACCAAGTTTAAAATGCTTCTTCTTCTTTAGGGACAGACTTTCTTCTGCTACCCTTCAATTGTTTAACTCATGGTTTTATTAAGAAACCACAAACTACAGAGAATACATTACTCAGACAGAGAAGCATCCTAGTGGTTTCAACACACTAGCAAGAATTCTAAAGAAATCAAGGTGGTTTCAAAACAATCTACAGCCAAATTGCAAGTGGTTGCATATCCAGCAGATATATGGCAAGCAGATTAAAGTCAGAAAGCTGAAACTATTCTGTCCCTACCTCTGTACCTCTCACCCTCCTCAAGGACAGTATATGATCATCTACAAATGAACAACCACCTAAACCAACATTTTTTTTTCAGCCTGTCACACTGGCCATGGCCCTATTCAATTCAGTGCTACAACAATATTGTTCTACCGTAGGCCAGTATTCTACAGCTGACATGAACAGGTCTGGCTTAAGGAACTGGCTCAGAAATCCTACCTTCATCATTTAAAATGCACATGAGAGAAAGAAAGAATGTCCCACTCTTTTCTGAAAAAATAAATGAACACAGTTTTAACTAAAACCTGATTATTTCCCTACAACTACTCTGAGTTGACAAAAACATGTTTAAGTTTTACTGCTTTTACAGAATGAAAAGTTTGATCATTTCCAGTTGTAGGAAACTGTTGACTCACCATAATTTCAACTCCATTACATTTAAGGACATGTTTCAATAAAAATGCCTATTCAGTAATTTTCACACTTCATTCTGCAGTTTTCTGAATGAGCTGTAAAACTTTCAATTACCTGGTCAAATAGAGATGGTAAAATCTTAATTCTGAAGAGCCATCCAAAGACCACAGTTGATAAAGATTGCAAAGTGTTGTGGAAAGAAAGAAGAATAGCTTCTCAACTTAGACATGCTCCCATGCCTAAACTGTCTGATTTCAAGTGGCACACCCAGAAACTTGCACATTTTTTAAATATACCTTTCCATGCTGCCAGTCCCTTAAAATTAAAGAAAATTACCAACATAAAATTCAGTAATTAGAGCCATGGAAATAGTCCATCATCAGAACACACAGAATTTGTTCACTCCAATAATACTTTTTTTCAACAGCTCCAAGATGTAGAGGGATACAAGAACAAGTTTGCTATTATTCTGTTTAACAACACTTGTTAAAAGTTCTCACCTCTGTAAAGCACATGTGTCTGCTTAAAGATACATCACTACCTGCCCATCAAGATGCAGTATCTTCTGCTTAAGCATTAAAGTTACTCCTCTATGCTGAGTTACTGATGGGCTGAACCAGATCACTTCAGGTCACCTTTGCTCCTCCCTCCTCTCAGGTCTCACCAAAACTTGAGAGCATCCACTCTCCCTACTGAGGAAGGGAGCACCTCTGCACTGGGAGCCAGGGCTTGTACTCTCAAAGGACTAAAAGGAGGCTCAAAAAGATTCACCAGCTCTGGAGTCAGTTATCACCAGCACCCTCTCTAATCTTAATACTTCCGACCAATCCAGGAAAGGCAGTAAAACACCCCCTTTCTTAGGTCTGTTACAGAGTTACAACTTTTGGAAGATGATGAAGTTGAATGCCAAGAAGGAATAGTAAGCACCGAGCTCCTGCTTCCTGTCTCTGAAACTTAGGAACTTCAGATATTGTTCTTTCACACAGATAGAAAAGAAAATAAGATCAACACAGAGATCCTGTGCTCGCCCGCAAAGGCTTTGCTCTAGGGACAAGAGGCAATAACTGCAACTCTAGCGGGACGACAGACAGACCATATCTCACTTTGGAGGACATCGACTTCACGACAGCCCTGATGACCCACCCGCTCTCCCCAGGAGCTTTCCACCTGTTTGCTTACAGGTTTGACCTCTTCCCTACGGCTCTCAGAAGCCCGAGAAGCCCCTTACAGGGAAACAAGCTCCCCTCCTGTAAGAGCAATTCCAAGCCCAGGCTTCCTCCTCCTACCCCAGAGCCCTTCACCGAGCTGCGGCTCTACAGAGCTTCGCTTTCCACGCCAGTCCTCAGCTTCTTCCCCCCTTCCAAAGCCAACTCGCGCTCTTTCCACACACGCAAGGGACGCATACAGAAATAATAATAATAATAATAATAAAACACGAGTAGCAAAACCCATGAGCAACAAAATGCAACCCTACAACTTACCACCCAAGTCAGTCCCCCGCTGCCGCCGCCGCCGCC
>VWYI01004044.1:0-19214 GCA_013399455.1 Anthoscopus minutus | reverse complement strand
GGCCGGGAGGGCCGGCACCGACACCGCGCCTGGGGCCGCTCCGCGCCCGCCCTTCGCGCCTCTCCGGCCCTCACCGGCGCCCCGGCACCGAGGAAGGGCGGCTGAGGGGCCCTCACAAAGCGTCCCTTCCGCCGGCGGGGAGGCAGCAGGAGAGAGGGAGGGCCCGGCCGGGCCTGCGGCTCTCTCTAGNCTCGCGTGCGCGCGCGTTCCCGCGCAGAACCCCCCCGCACCAGCCCCTGCTCCGCGCCCTCCGCACACGCGCACACCCAGATCTGGCCCGGCCCCCTCCTTCTTCCCCTCCTCTTTCCACCCCGCGTCCCGGTGCCGCTCCCCCGCCGTCGCCTCCTCCCCCTCCTCTCTCCGCAGAGCCCCCGAACCGATGCCGCTGCCGGGACACCGCGCGTAGACAATAAACAACCGCGCCGGTGCCGCTCGGCGTCAGCGCAGCGGCCGCTTCTCCCCACGCAGCCTGCCCGGGCCTCTGCTCCCCCCGCTCCCTCTGCCCGCCAATCACGGGCCGGGCCGCCAATCGCGCGCTGGAGGCGGGAAGTCTGCGCGGGGCGCCGGCCAATCCGAGAAGCCAGAAGGAGAGGCCGCGCGTGACGTCACCGAGGGTGGCAACACGGTGCGAACGGCCCGCACGGGGGCGCTGCCGCATGCGCGGGGGACGGCGCGAGGGGCGGCGGAGCGGTTGGATCGGGATAGGGACGGGCATCGGGATAGGGATGAGGATGGGGATGGGGTTCGCGGCGAAGCAGCGCCCACCTGTCGCGTCAGAGACGGGTTCCCTCAGCCCACCTTCCCGCTCGGCGACGGCGGGCAGGCAGACTCCTCGCTTCCCCGTGATCACATAGATGAACTGTTTTGGGGACTGGAAGAGCACGGCTGCCCCGTTTCCCTGGTGTTCCAGGTGGATGATAGCGCGATGCGCGGGCAGAGGTGATGCGGCAGGTGGGACAGGTGTTCGGGGGTACGGCGGGCAGCTGCCCTCTCTTCCACCAGCCCCATAAGTGATCCCTGCAATCGCCACCGCTCGACCTGCGGCGGTACCAGCAGGATGGAAGTCCCGGGGTTCCAGGCAGGAGAGTGTTTACAATCCGCTGCCCTCTTCTGGGCTCTGAGGATCTGCCCGAGGAGGGTTCTTTTTAACTCGGACAGCTCACAGATTCTTATCCTACATTAGAGCATCACCGTGTGATGTCCTCATACAGGGTCAGCGCAGCACCCCGTTCTGTACACAGCGCACAACCCTGTGTACCACAACTTTATTCACCGTTTTGAAAAAAATACTGCGACCAAAAAACTTAGCATCTGCTTCCTAGGTCTAACCGGTGTGTGTACATAGCCCAGAATTAATGTCATTTTAGGTATCAGCACAAAAATAGGTACAGTTTTAGGTATTTTGCACCAAAAGTATATATATACTTATATATATAACCGTAAATATGAAATAAAAATCAGATCTTTTGACAAGCCTAGAAAAATGCACCAGCACACACAGCTTCTCAATCAGTAATTTTCATTCTGCCGTGTGAAATGCAAAGGACCTACCTAGTCCAGCCTGTTCCACTTCTTGAATTAAGAATGTGATGTCTCAAAAGGAGGGATTAGTAGGAGCACTGCATCTGAGGTAGCAGACAAATCAGAGAATCATTTCAAAGGAAGAGCAATAATTTAAAGGTTTTTCCTTCTGCAAAATGCTTTTCCTAAGAAGTAAAGGGATTGGAAATAGAGCAACCACTTTTGAGGAGTCAGTTGCAATGTTCAACTATGCCTCAAGGGAAGGATCAGAAGAATTTCTAGCAAATATTGCTTATTTAGCATCATTTTACTCTGCCAGTTTCTAAGGAACCTATTAAACTAATATCTAAGTGTTGCACAGGGATTATGGAAAATAATGGCATCTGCCTAGATGGGACAGTAAGTTATCTGTTCCAGCCTAGTTTCATTGCAGCTGCATGTACCTCTGAGATGTAGGCTGTTTTCTTCTACTTTTGGCAAGATAGTGTTTCTTGCAGAACCAGAAGGTAACACTTGCAGGGTTATGCCCAGTGCTTCAGAATTTTGAGCTTGCTGATTAGAACTGTGTTGATTTTTTTTTTCCAAAATCTCAAATTTATATGTAGGACCCATTAAAATGAATCATGTAAAGTGAACTGCTGCAATGAATATCATGAGGAACAGAGAAAACAGAAGGAGTGCATCTGTTCAAAGCTTTTTGCATCAGTAGAGGACCATTACTGTATTCAGCAGAAACAGAGGAAGTCCCAGACATTAGTGTATTATGTTTTCATTGGCTCCAGCTGTTTAGTAAATAGGCTGTCCTTACTGTGGGAAGCGTGCTTTTTGCAACGTGAGCCAAGTAGAAGATAGCAATCTAACTTGAAGGCAGCCAATTCCATATATATTAGAGAGAGACAGAGGGAGTTTCTTCTTGACAGTTACTGATCTTTGAAAGTGCATGGTCAGACATGTTCAGTCTGTGTCATGCTGGAGCAGATTTATAAGAAAATGCTGATGTTCCCCCAAGCAATTTTCTTAGTCTTTGAAATTACTTTGTCCAGGTTGGATTTTATTTCATTCTCATCCTATACTACACTAGCTGCATGGTATGTTACTGGCTTACTACTGATGTTGGTTTTATGCCTAATGCTTATGTATTCTTAGTGGTTGCATTGCTAGTCATTTAGGATTGTGGGACAAAGTTCTCACAAGACTAAAAGCAGCTGCTTTTATGGACTGCAGAGGTGAAGCAGTGAAATGAGATTGCTCATCACTTTTAAAGAGATCTCTGTTAAAACAAACTTAGAAGTAGATTTGAGCATGAATCAAATTCAAGTGCCATAATATTTTGATAGGAATGAAATTACTTTACTAGATGCAACCTGCCCAAATCATGCACAAAGAAGTTCATGTCAAATACTTCACACTTATTGTGTGACATTTTAAATGAATAATCCCCTTGAGATAGTACACACAAAGTCCTATTTCAATTTATTGGAAATTTACTTGTCCTCATAGTTGTAGACCATAACATAAACAGAAGTACCCTACAGGCTTTCAAAACAATGATCTAATTAAACCAGTTTCACTACTGGTTTTAGTAAGCAAAATATTTATTCTAATACTACTTTGTGTTCAGTCATTTTAGCAGTATGACAGCTGTATGTATGATCTTTAAGTATTTTTATACTTGTTATCTACTCTGTGAACATACTCAGATACAACCATTTACTTAAATGATCTATCACGGCTCTCGTTTTTCTGCAAACTACACAGGAAAAAGTGTCATTTTGTGCTAAAATATTTATGAAACTAATTTGATGTCCATCACGTTATACATTCCACATTGTATGTAGTTGTAATAAAGTATAAACAAACATTGCATATTTTAATATTAAATATTTCCACTTGCAATAAAGTGATTTCCATATTCTACTGCATTTAAAAATTTCATTATAATTCATTAACATAATTTTGAAATAATTGATTGAATTATTGAGTGGGATTTTGGCAGTACCATATGAGAGTGATCAACGTACTTGTACTGCATTGATTGTGAATGACCTTCAAGCCACAGTTCCAAAGTATTTTAGAGAAGTCCTACCCATGGCAGGATCACCTAAGAACATAAATTTAGTCAGGTCATGTTTTCTTACACAATTGTATCTCAAACACCTTTGTTGAATTAGCAAAAGGCCACACTAGTGGTTTTCTGTGCATGTGCACTGTCAATGCACTGCCTGACACTCTCAGCTGAGCTGTGCCCAGGACTTACATACCTGATGTATCCATAGTACTTTTGTCAGTAGCTATTCCCGAGGTTAGACTGTTCCACAACCAGTCTCTTGAAAAACACCAGGTCATTTCCATCTTAATCCTCCAGGAACAATGTACCACTTCTGATAGTTTGACAGAGGGTTTGGATAGCTTAAACTCTGTTTACCCTCAATTCCTCCTCTGGTGACTAACCTGTTAAGTGTTGTGCTGTTGGCAGAGGTGTGGAAAACTGAAGTGGAGCAGGCTGTGAATGCTACTGCCAGGTTGTTGCTGGGGAGGAGATCCAGCAGAATCCCCAGGGTTAGCTACAGGGAACCGTGGGCTCCATCCCGGACTGCCCATTGCATGGCTGGGACCTCTGCGCTGACCCACCCTCCTGGATAGCACCACCTCCCTGCTGCAGGTTGTGTTAGAGACCATCACACTGACTTGGTTGGCCTCTAGCCTGAACTGCACAGTCTCTCACACAGAACAGGGAAGCTGTGTCACTCATAAACTTTAAATATTTATCTGTGACTAGAAGTGCTTTAGAATCCAAACCCACCCAGTCTCCTCACTGTCAGCTTAGTCTTAAACTGTGACACACTTTCACTGAGCAGCAGAAACAAAGTTGTTCCTACAGCAGACATGGGTCATAGGAATTAAATACATTTGTATTGAAATTCCTTGTATAGGACAAAGCTCCCTTGTGCAATGACCACACACAGCAAGAGAAGTTGCATGCAGAGGTGAAGCAGGGGAAGCTGAGCTGGCTGTACTGGCAGGAATTCTCAACATGAATAGAATTACTATCCATGCTATCAACATCTGAGTCTTTTAGAAGAGTTGGTGGCAGTTGGAAAAGATGCAAATACCTGGAGGGACAAAAACAATGGAAAAAACAGAATGGAGGAGGTGATGTATTTTGAGGTCTTTGCTGAATGTACATGAGACAGCAGTGGCCATCTCAGGAGTTATACTCAGCTGAGAGGAGATTGCTGTGATTTGGAGTCTGAGAATCACCAACTGCATTATGGCTTTGTTAATCAGTGAGAAAGTAAACAGTAAGATTTGGACATGCCATGCCATTCAGAAAGGCACTCCCTAGAGCTCAAGGTGATTAATAGTGCAAAGATGCTAGGGTTTCCTTGAGAAGCTTTTCTGATGTTAGCCACATATCTCTTTCTAACTGTCACTCTACCCCAGTCCCTCTGTAAAGGAGCTTTCTCTCTCCGAAGTGGAATTTCTTTTTGACTAAAACATGCAGATTTTTTCCTAGCAGTTCACCCAAACAAGACTGGACAAGAAAATGTGAGTGGCAATTCATTTTTACCCAGCAAGACTCTCCTTGCTCATTGAAGGTGCCCATTACCAATATATTTCTCCAGTCTCCCAGAGAGAAATCCATGACAGATTTTGAGTGAGTATCAAGACTGCTTCCTAATAGCAGAAGGTCACATCTACTCATTCCTGAAATGACAGAGAGGTGAAGGGGTTATTTCTATACAAGGCACATGTGGATATATTGAATCTGTGGAGAAAAGTGATGAGTGATTTAGACAGCAGAAAAGCCCACTATTCTGGGAAATGTCTAAAGAGATAGTACTTTGTTCTCTTGAGCTAAAATTCAACCACCTCTGACACATAATGTTTTGACCTATTATGAGGAGGAAAAAGAAAGGACAAGCTTTTCTGCACAACTTCATCGTATCACCGGTTTTGTCTAGAATCAATGACGACTAGATCAGGGTGTGCATTTGCATTCGCTTTTTCAGAAGGGAGTTGTATGGTTCTTTTAGTAACCCAAGAAGAGGAAAGTCTCAAGAAAGACCCAAGAGAGGCAGATGGCTCAACCTCCACCAAGGCAGAGCATGTCACTGAAGTGTGGCCAGTGCACCCACATAGTTTATGCTGAGGTCAAAGGCAAACAGAGAAGGAGGCCACAAGTTTTGGAATACTTAAGCAAATGAATATCTGAGGCAAAGAGTAACAAAAGAGTTGGATGAATGACCTGTGAATATCCTTCTGAAAGAGGACAAGGGTAGGCACACATGAGGACATCAAGTAACAGTACACCTGAGCACAGAAAGCAAGACAATAAGTAGTAACTAACAAAAAGAAAAGTCAGGGGTAACTATGAAGGGTCCAGTCAGGCAAAGTATAGCAGAACCACCGAGTTTGCACATCCTATCAACAAATTAATGAAGAAAGCCTTGGAGTAAATTTGTACTGGTAGCTTGAGTTTATATTGACTTAGTGCTTTGAATTAGTAAACCATGATGTTTTTAATTTGGTACTAGATGACCTAAAATTTGAATTACTCTTTGACAGCCCACAGCACAGGGAATGTGCTCACCATGTTCTTCTGACGATTACAAGGCAGTTTAGAAAAGAAAGTTTATACAATAATACTGTTTTGTGAGTATTCTTTTCTAGCTGACTTAAGTGCTTATTTTTTCCAGTAACCTGTTTACTAATAATTCTTTTTGCTTAAATGCATTGTTTCAGATTACCTATGTCAGCAGACTATTCTAAGGCTATTGAGAATTAATTTTTCAGAAGCCTTATAGAAAGTAATTACAATAATAATATGTATACTTCAACTAAAAAAATATAAAGGGTATATCTAAACTGGTAAAATATACACAAGACTCAGCCACCCACTTAACACATAAGCATTATCTGAATTTACAACTCCCTAACAATTACTTGTTATAGATCACCTATTCAACAATTTCTCAGGTGGCCTCATTTATAACAAGGCTCAGCAGCAGCAGTTCCAATTTATTTTAGTAGCAGTTGTGTAATTCAACAGCTTGGGTGATTAGGTAAGCAGCATTTTAAAATGGTCACTGCCAGATGCTTCATGCACTTTTTTGTTTTCCTTATTATTATGCAAAGATGACCAGAAATTAATAAAAAAAATTTTGTTATCCCTTTAGATCCTTTAATGCATTGGTATTTCTGGGTCTTGAATGTTTCTCTCCCAGACACCATGCAGGTGTCCTACATGATTTTTTTCAATAGTGGTCTTTCTGCTTAGCATTTTAGTCTTGCTGTATTTATTAGGAGAATGGGTAAATAAAGCACCAAATGGAACATATTAATTATGATTCTATGTTTAGATTATGGTCTTTTGTTCTATTTTTACCCAACTAACACTGCTTATATTCTCTTTCCACTATGTACCTTACATTGCTCCATTCAGCTTTGTAGATTCTTCATGCTCCTTAATGCACTCCTGTTTTTCTTAGACAGATGTAAGAACACATTACCTCAGTTCTCAGATGAAGTAAAATCATCCAGATCAGTGGTTCTTATATGACTCTTGCTCACACTGATTGTTGCCACTGTTGTTAGAGGTAGCAGAAGTCACAGCAGCAATAGCTTTCAGTATTGGCCAGGACAACATTTTTGATTGCCTAGGCATCCTTTAGCCAGCACTTTGCTACGCCATATTTTTATTTGAGTCTGGGAATCTCAGCCTAAGTCTCCAGTCCAATATGGTTTCCAAAAAACATCTTTCCTTTTCTAAGCATCTCAGAAAGCTGCATCCTGGTCACAGCATTTCTTTCTTTGATTTAGGATTCCTGGCTGTCACCTGTGAAGAAGGAAAACAGTCTTTTGAATTACTTCAAATATATGTGCTTTAGTAATTTCTGAATTCACTTTAATTTTCTAGAAAAAAGATTTTCATCTACAGGATATATTAAAAGTAACTTGCTTTGATATACATATACCTGTTGGGGTTTTTAACCTAAACAATATGGACACTGTAGTCCTCACTATTCTATACATTTCCTTTTGAAATCTACTGTGGATTTGACTTGCAGAACAGTAAAGTAAAATATTTTTCATCAATGCAGTTCTTCTACAATATTCCTTCATTTCTTACAACTATAAACCAAAGAAAAGGTACAGTATGTTTTATCTTACTGACAGGCCTAAGTATCAAAAAAGGCAGTATATCTATTTTTGTAACAAATCTGTTAACTATTATACTATAATCACATTCTTTATTTTTTTAAAGTCATTTTGCAAGGAACAACTTAGTGATACCCTCTGTTCCTAGATAACAGCTAGAGAGAATACATTTCCTGTACTGTGCCTCATAGTAAGCTCATGCCAAAGTTTTTACTGTCATGCTATAGAACTATAATAACAACTCACCTTCCTTTTAATTTAGTTGGTTTTTACTGAGCTTTGTTACTCCACATATGCTGTTCTGCTGGAAACTTTTATTGCACAAAGCCTTTGAAGAGTGGGAAGCTCTGAAGCTCTTGAAATTTATCTGAAAGTAGTGTGGTTCCTTTTACCTGGTTTTTACTGCTGCTCACATTCTTCTATTTCCAGGTACTAAGTGCAATGAATTCATCAGGTTTCCATGAAAAGGCAATACACATTGCCCCGAAACTTCAACATAGTATCGGTTTTCATCCCATTCAAAATTTTCCTTCCTCTAATGCTTCTTAAATTAGAAAATGGGGTTTATGTATCAATGTATTTTCTAGCAGGTTTTGAAACTATTTGACGCTAACCATGTCAAAATTCCTTTTACTTTGGAACAAGTACTAACGTTAGTTCTTTGGAAAAAGGCAGATATATTATTACAGATATATTATTACAGATATATTATTACACATTCTTTTATGTTCCTGTACCCTTTGAGACATGTTGGACATGCTACTGAAACATGACATTTTTCTGCTGAGTTCATTTCTCTTGTGACTCATGATAAGAAGCATGGAAGCTCCTTTTTTACTTTACATCTTACAGTTAGTTTATTGAAAAAGTCACTTTCAGTTCTCATGCAAGAGAATTCCATTGATTTGCTAACCTGTTTTTTTTCAATTGTTCATTATTTTCTATCATTTCTCCCAAAATACGTTGGACTCAGTTCTCTGTGACAAGTAACGATGATGAAAGATCACATTGGCATAAAGGCTGAAAACACAATGAAATTACTTGAAGTCATAGAATAGCTTAAAGAAAGTTTAAGAGATCAGTTGCACATGTATGATTCTTTGTGACAATTCCCAAATCATAAAGCTTTCCTCAGCTTTCTAATCAAATCTCATGATCTTTAGAAATGAATTACTTTTTCCACATTCCCCCAAATAATTAAAGGTACTAATTTTCAGTTGCTGTGAAGAATTGAAAAGAATTCATAGCAAACAATGCTTTCTTTCCTGATAGCTGTTGTTGAAGTACAGCAAAGCTGGAGCCACAGAAGTTCTTTGATTGTGGTAAAGACAGAGCATAGTCACAGGCCACAGAGGCAGGCACATTAACCAACCCATGGGAACGTAGCACAAACAGCAGCACTTGCACATAATCTATGGCACACACTTCAGCTTCACCAAACCAGCATGACTGCTTTCAGCCACAAAGCCAAACATCTCTTAGCAAGGCACAGCACACAGCACTCCCAAACTGCCCAGTACAGCCGACATTCTCCTAACGGAGCATACATGTGGAACACAGCATTGCCATGCCTCCCTCCAGCTCCCACTCAATGCTTAAATCTGCCCTGCTAATTTATGATCACTTGTCTGTATTTCACAGACAGGAAGATTACAGTACCTGCAATCATCCCACCCTTGACCTATGCTACTCCCATGCTGTACATGGAACATCCCACAATCCCTAAGGTTGATGCTCCCTTCAGGGTTGTAAACTATGCCACAGGCATGGTGGCTTAGCAGGTTCTGTAACAGACTAGCAGGGACATGCAAATAAAAAAGCTGAAACTACTTTTTCAATTCCCTCCAAATGAATTAGTATGTTAATGGGGTGAATACTGTGCTTTGCATTTCCACTCTTACAGGTCTTTGCAAATTTATAAAAAGTAATAGCTAATCTTTCAAAAAAACATGAAATGAAAATATTGTTCTCAATTCAGCATTTGTTTGGGTTATTCTCTGTAGTTAAATTGAATATGTAACAGTATTCATAGCCTTACAACAGGAATCTGTAGCACAACATGCAAACCTAATCTATAGTCATTCATGCAGTTCTTAGAATTTCCATGGCGATTCCTTCAGTTGTCCTTCTTTAATGTTTCTATGAGGCGTGAAGAAAAATTTTCCCATGAAGTAAAATCTGCTTATTCAATTTGGTCAGGAGCTTCACTGTTCTTTTGAACTATATGCATAAACAATGCATAGGTTGCATTGTTTGTCCTAAAATCTTTCCCTTAAAATGGCTACTCCTGCATTTTCCCCTGCATTGCAGTCCCTAAAACGCCTCTGTCACCTCTCAGGCCCCTGGACAACAGTGGATCTCAAAATGATGTCAGAAAAGGCCTATGTCACCAGGCCTGCAGCAAGCTGCTCTTGGCCAATAGACTTGCTGGGAACCAGAACGATACTGGGAACACGGAAGGATATCAGTGAGGGAGACATTACTGGAATGACAGGAGCTGAGGCTTCAGTTGGCCTATGAATATGCCATGGGGAGTGGGGTGACACACACATTGACACAACATAAAAAGCACATAGGAAATAAAATGATAAAAGAGATGAACAAAACCTTCCAGCAATGAAGACTGTGGTATATTTAGAGGACCACATTCAAGGAACTCCCTCAGCAGACCATGCTACTGTCACCCTCATGGCTTCTCCCACTGCCCACTCGACAGGGAACAGTAGCTGTCATAAACTAAGGAAGACACGGAGGCTGTATCGGGTTGTACCAACCTGTGATACACCATGGAAGAGAGAAAAGGACAGAATCCAGAGATGGTGCAGAAGCCTCCAGATCTTACCTATGAGTCACTGGGAAGTTGCCTTGATTGCCACTGCAGACACTGCTTCAAAGGATGAAAACCACTAGTTTAGAGAAAGGGAAATTTGGAGGGGCTTTTAATAGTGAAGACAACAGTGAGGGTTACCCCAGGAGACAGCTTATATAACATGTTAAAGGAATCTTCCAAAAGATGGACGAAACATCTGCTTATGCCTCACTGTAGAATCCCTCTATCTCACCACTAATATAGATAATGCTAGTATGTAGTGCTAGTTCTGGTTTTCTCATTCTAATGTGTGTTAAACACAAAATCCATGAACCAGTTGAGCTCGTAGTTAGTCCTGGTCCCCCAACAAGTAACCCTACATGATTGGAGTGTCCCTTCCATACAACTTTTTCGATAAAATACTTCCCAGTTATGAATTCAGCATTCAGTCCTTGGAACAGACTAGGTTCTAGTTGATTTCCACTGAATTAGTTATCACATACTAGTAAATCTCATGATCTTTAGAAATGAATTACATTTTCCACATCCAAAATCTTCTAGTCACTCTTTCACTGGCATACATGTTGCCTCCATGCTCTGTTCACAGAAGGACCTTGTATTTTTCACTGAATACTTACAAAAGGTTGAATTTCCTCACAATTGGTAATCAGTCCTGTATGTGAAATAAATGAAATCAAAAGTAGAAAAGGTAAATGTATTCTGGCACATGTTCCTTAGTCTGTTTCCTATCACAGATTTTGTTTCTGTGGGTCAGAAATGCATGTAAGTCTGTGTCTTCAAAAAGTTATTCTTATGTTGGGTCTGACTGAAAGCCAATTTCTTCATATCTGTCACTCTTTTTTTTTTTCATCAACAAGCTGGTGTACAAATACGAATTACTAGCAATTGAAATAACAAATGAAGTTGCAGAGTATACAGTTACAGTGTATAGTCAAGAAAAATTGCAGTGTCTGCTGCACTGAATATGAACTCCGGGTTTCACCCTTATGGAAAAAAAATCAAATGTATTTATATTTTAAAAATATCATAATCAAAGACAGACTTTGAAGAGTAGAGGAAGAATTTACATGACTAATAATGTTGTCAGGAGCTGAGACAACTTATAAAAGCCATTATGCATAGTACTGACACTTGGGCAAGAACTTCCTAGGGTTCTCTTGAGAGGCTCCATGATGATAAAATTCCTTTCAAAAATATTTATTAAAAAAAGGGAACTAGCATTTTAAAAAAGGAATTAGCTTTTCTAAACAACTCCCCAAATGATACAAATTTGATATTCATTAATCAGTGTTGATCTTAACTTTTTTCCATCCTTTAGTGTTAAAATTAAACCGCAGCCTCTAACACTTCCTGGTTTTGTTCCTACATCCTTAGTCGGGGTGTTTTTATTTTTTATTTTGAATGTTTTGTTTTAGTTTGGCGGGGGGGGGCATGGGGGAGGGACTATTTTCATTTAAACCATTATTGCTAACATCATGGAAATAAGTTGGCATACTCAGGCAGAAACTCCACCTATATAACCCAACAAAACAAAACACAAATCAAAACAGTTTCAGGCATGCTTCATACTAAACCAGAACAGCACCACAATTCTTAACACAGTCCAAAACCAGGCACTTCCTTTTTGGCCAATGAAGTTTCACATCCTTTTTGTCAGTAGTGAACTTTGATTTTTAATATACCATACGTTTCCTTGGCACTTTGGCTAAAAGTAAAAGCTGCTGCAGCTTAACTATGTTTTTCTGACTTTTCATATAATGCAAGTATGGACACACATATATGTTATTCTGACTTCTCATATAATGCAAGTATGGACACACATATATTCCATTACCTTCCATCCTTCTCTTCATCATGGTAATAATGCAGAAGCAAGAGGTGAGGCTCTCTCCTTCCATTCTGTACTTTGCTGCTGTTTCCATTTGCTCTAAGAGACTGTGACCAGCTGCTCCACCTACTTTAGCTTGAGTTTGCTTCAACAGTGCTCTTGGATGTCTTCACTCTCCTACATCAGATGGTTTCCTTATGACTGTTCCACAGGGGAGTCTGTATATTGTTATCCAAACTGCTTATCTAAAGTAAGTCCAGCATTTCCTCTTGACTGCAACAGAGATAAGCTGCTAGTTGATGATTTTTGGTGGGGAAAATATGTTCCCCTGGGACTTCAAGGTTAATACATGATATTACTGAAGTTCCAAGGATTTGAAATAACACTTGGCATTATGTAATAAAAGGATTGAGTTAACAGAACATACACTGAAACATCACCATCAAAATGCATAGTGAAATCATCTTTCCCCAGTTCATAAGACCTCTAACAGAAGACTCAAGTCCTTCAAGTCGAAGCAGGTGCTCAATGCAACACTGAAATCTCACAGACTAACAGGTAATGTGGATCTAAAGGTCTTGGTTACAACATATCACTAAACACACTTTTTCAAAAATCAAAGATCCAGTTTATTCACTGGAACAAAGGAAGGAATTATCTATAACAAGTGGGATCCTGTTCTTAATTTTAAAATTATTTCTATAGCTTAAACTAGAAAAAAAATATTTAAACCCAGACATTCCTTAAATCTCATGGGTTTTCAAAAAAAGCTGTTCACTAGTGTCAGCAAGCTTCTTCTACTGAAAACTTTCAGTGACCTAAATATAAATAAACTCACAGTAAAATGTCTCAAAAACAGGGTCAGTCATTGGAAGCTACCTTTGCCAGCACTAGTTCATGCAGTCCATTACATTTTCTTTCGCCATAAAATTTTATTAAGTCGTGGTAATTTTGTTGATTTATGGGTATCATCAATTTTAATTACTATTGCTTTTTTTTCTGCTGAGTTTGAATATTTTTAATCTATCCTCTTCATCTCTATTTACCAAATAAACAAACCAACTTATTTTTTGTCATAGTGTATTTACCATACAGTTGCAATTGTGCACATAACTTAAAGCAAATTAAAATGCATTTTAAAATAGACAAGAAAAAGATAAAGCTGCAGAAACTGAAGCAGGCTAATAATAAACAAAGTTAAAGCCTAATTTCAAAGCTTACCATAAAAAAAGCCCCCAAGCCCAAGAAAAAAAATCTTAACAATGGAGAAAATCATTGCTATCTTCTTCACAGTCACATTTAAGCCTTCACATTTCATAATACCTGTACACCTAAAATTTGACCTTGGCTTGTTAATTGGTCATTCCTAAGTTCCGTAATATAGGCTGGGAGATCACAAAATCCTACACCTGAAATTAAAGACCTTAGTAAAGAAGGAACTGTTTCAATCTACTAAAGACTTTTTTTTTTTTACTCTACCGTCCTGCTTGGATTAAACATCAAAGATTAACATAAAAACCCCAAAACTATCCCAGGTATTACTGCTATTAATCTTCCCTTCTGCTCATGTTGGTAACTATATGACCAGTGATCATATAGGTACACATAATACACATATTACTAATTACTGCTTAGAGGGGCCATTAGGTCCAAAGCATAAAGCATTGCTTGCAACAGTAATACTCCGTAAAGAACTTTCAGAACTAGCACCAGGTAAGGTGAGTTACTGCCAATAATATTGAATAAATTCCCTCAAAATATTCAGAGCATAGAAAGGACCTAAGTCTATTCCAGCAATTGTGTTTTAAGGAAGTTACCTGTCTGCAATTTCCTTCTCAACCATCCATATGACATGAAGCTGAGATACAGAAGTCTTTCAACACTGAGACATTTTTTATGTTGTTGAATTGCTTGGGCAACACTGGTAAAACTTCAGATTTTGTCTATAATAGAAACTAGAGATTTATTTTAAATAATGCCTACATTTAAGAAATGCTAAATTTTGACAAATAATAAGAAGGTCCATTAAATTCTTAACCAGTAGTAGTTTTCTAGATTGAGCAACCAAAGGTAAAGAAATGAGGAGTGTGGGCGTGGAGGACAGATACCCTGATATCTATATAGAACAATCTCTACCCCTCTTGGAGTTCTTTTGTTTTGGCTTGTTTTGTTTAGAGCTGCAAGAACTCTGCAAATGGGTGTTCCCAGCTTCTGGCAGCCATATGTGCTGCCTGCCATCTGTTTTCATTCCACTGCACTATGGAGACAAACATACTTTATTTTTAGTGTTCTGCACTTCCTGATGTTGCACATAATAAGGATTATATCTTAAATCCAACCCACTATATGTAAAAAATATTCCAAGGATAACAGAGAAGTTGAGACAGATTTTCATACAGGATCAGAAAAGACAATTTTCACTACTTCTCATTGTAAGTTGTATAATTTACACTGAAGTTTGTCTGATTCTTGCATACTTGTGCTTTGTACCTCTGCTTCGTTTCCACACTGCCTGGAAGGGGTATCCTTCATATACTTTAAGGAGGTATCTTCCCAGCAACTTCCTGGGGTGTAGGAAATTACTAAGCATTAAGTGTCAAAACAGGATATGAAGAAATCAACAGCTGGATGATCAACTCTAGAGACAACAGTACCAAATGCTTGTTTGAAAGGAGGAATTCTGTGCACAGGCTCCTACATAGTTCTGTTGCAAACCACACACCCCGAAATTAGGTTGCAAAAATTAACTGAGTAGCATAGTATTTATGTAAACTTTAATGGATAAGATTTCACTGTTACACCTCAGTGCAACCTTGAAAGGCAACCGCAGATGGCAGAGTGGACAGCCAGTCACTCTTTAAAATGTACCTAAACTGGATTCTAGAAACTGCTGACTTTACCTGTATTAAGCCATATATTTCTAGGTAACAGTATCTTTCATTTCCCCATTTAATCTCTTACCTCCTCAAACTTCTAAAAAATTGAGTAAGCACTGACTAGTTCTATCTACATGTGCTTTGATCAACATCTACCATTTACCCAGTATTGTACCACTGCCAGCATAACTTAATAACCATACTTTTAGAGCACATTGCAGCACAGACCTTTCCATCATGTACTACTGCAAATTTATGATGCTCTAAAAGTTAACATTAAACAACTGAAGAATTACCTCTATTTATAAAAAAAAATTAAAATACATTAAGAGTTGGGCTGAAATGGAGATCAACAGAGGTTGATCTATTTAAAACAGTTGATCTGTTTAAAACAGCTTATGTATGAAGAGATTAAAAGTGTTCACTGTGTACAGGGTACTCCAAAAGACAACTGCAGGAATTCCATTTAAGTTTTTCATATTAGCTCTATTCAGCCTGAATGTTTTATTTATTGATTGTTTTCTTAAATAAACACTTCTATTCATTGCATGCAATCGTATAAATACATAAGTACTTCTTGATTAATGAGACTGGCAAGGCATTTTTCCATCTTTTTATTTCATTAAATAAAAAATTTTTTAAAATGGACTTAAATTACTTTGCTGTTTTAAGTTATCTGCAGCTATTACTCTTCCCCCAGAGATTCTGACCACAATTATGAGAAAATTACTTTATCTTACTACTTTTAGATTTATTTTGCCTTCTCAGTTAAGGAATTCCACAATTCCTCGAGATCCTCTAAGTAATACACCGCAAAAACAATTTCTGCCTTAAAGCAGTAACTTTTTCAGTTATCAATATATTAAGTGGAAACATTTTTGTTCATTTATCTTCCTTTTCCTTTTTTCTTCCAATGTAATATCCATATTAGCCTAAAATACTTTTCTGTTTGGTTCCCACTCAAAATCTCAGAAAAAGTGTTTAACTGAGACTAAATACAGAGATAGTTTTAAATGGAGACTGGCAAATTCACTTTGCATCAGTCATGCATTGATATACACCCTCCCAGTGTGTACAATACAATTTCTTGTCACTGTGTTATTCTGTATTCTAATTTCCCTTCATAAACTGTCCATTTATATTCTGAAATAAAGTATATAATCCATCCCACATTGTTGTATCACTTCTGAGCTGCCATAATCTACTGTTTTTAAGATGTATCTGTTCACTGTGCATATGCAGTTTTCTAATAAAATCTGAATAGTTTTATATTTGCTTAGATTTGTTGAAAGGTCAGCAAACATTTATTTCAACATAAATTATTTTTGACAAACACTTCAAATCAATACAGAAGTTGGAAAGGTCAGAAAAAGAAAGAAAATCTTTAAAAATACTGGTCTTGAGAGCATCACCCCTAATTCCCACTTATTTTAAATTAAAACCATAGTTTGAACTTTGCATTTTAGTTCTGTAATAGAAAATCTCTTGTATAATCCATGAATGGCCTTCCTCACATTCTTATAAAGACTATCTAATCTGAACATTCATTCCAGGCTTTATTCATAGCACTGCAACATCTGACATCTCATGTATAGTATTTTTTATTATACTGACTGAAAATAAACATGGCATTAATTAAACAGAAAAAAAATGCATAGAGTTTTACATCAAATTTGGGAATAGTATTTGAAGCAAGTCAAGACAATATCTTAAAAGGATTTCAACCTACACGCCTATCTTTTAAAAGATTTATTAAGTAAATCTGAATTAATATCATTAAAAAGTATTTATAATGAATAACCTATTTTTTCATAGAAAAAAATATGATGTTCTTACTCAGTTTTAAGCCTCAATTTCACATCATAGGCCATGACAAATTTAGGTATATAATGAACACTTCTTTCAAAATGAGGTTATTTTTCCAGCAACCATCATGCTTCGAAATAGTTCTAGGTATTAAACCCAGGTTTAATACTTAGAGATATAACAAAGAAATTTTGAAGCAATCTTGAAATTAACTTAATTTCAGCACTTCTGGATACATAAAATTAAATATTTTTTAAAATGCCTAAATCCTCTAATATTGTTTAAAATATTTTAAAATCATCACAAGTATCTATTGTAATTGGAAAACAGGATTCAAACTGTTTTTCCAAGTAGATTATAAAATCCCAAAAAAAACCAGCATGCCAATCCCAAAATTCCAAATTAAAATTGATTACAATAGCTTTGTGCTTCTATGATCGTTTTGCTTCTTAAAAATTGTTTCCTTTCTGTTGTAAAGTTTAAGGGTACTTTATGGTTCAATCCCTTAATTTTATTTTTTTTAATAACAAAGTGGTTTTCATTGTGATGTTTACCTATTCAATACATGCGCAGTTTCAAGTTGGTTTAATGGAAGCAGTGAAACAGGAAATAAGCTGCCAACAGGATGAAGAGGAATTGCCAACCAAATCTTCGTATTGTATCCATGGTATAATGTCTTCAAGGAATCCAACATACATTTCTGCAGTTCATGTTCTCAGAGGTCACTGAGTTTTATAATCATCTCCAAGCAATTCTCTCCACATCCTGTTAAGCTCTCTCTAAACAGCTGTGTGTGTTGCCATGCAGCTTCACCATCCCCTCCATTTAGAACTGCTTCCAACATAAGTTCCGTTGCTCCAGAAAAATCTGAATAGGAGCGAAGATTTTTATCTATTGGAGGAAAAGACAAATAAATAATTCAGTAAGCCACAGCTCCAGACAGTATATAATAATAGAATGCACGTTAAAAAGGCAAAATTGTAATGGATGTTTAAGGATCTCAGTTGCAACTACTCAGATTCATTTGCCACCAGGCACAGAAGCATCTATCCTTCCTAGTAAAACACAGTTATCTTGTATTCACTGTGTTCTTGCTTGCCCTGCTCTGTTGAAAGTAGGGCTATGTATATTAATAAAACCTGAGTTTTGTACCAGCTTTAATTAAATGCACAGTATTTTCTTGACCTTGCTAAGAAACACTGTTGAAAAAGTAAAGAATATTCATATTTTGGTTTTAGTGTTTGCACTGTACTCTCTCCCTATAAACTATTTATTTCCAGTTACATCTCGGCTACATGATATAATTCATTATTTAAATTTCACACTTACCTCCTATCAGAGCGATTTCTGCTGTAGGAGAGCAAAGTCTCCACTGTATTCTTCCACTCTGAAATGTCTGACTGCTTGTCCTAACTGAAATGTTATCTATTTTTAGACCAACTGACTTGCACTCAAACTTCCAGCTGACGGAAGCAGAAGATGACCCTTCTTTTCGGGCTAAATAAACCTACACAGAAAGAAGATTTAACCAGCAGGTCAAAAACTGAGACAACCAACACACATCAAATTAATCCTGGTAACAAGGATATAAAAATCTTAAGATAACACACTTCCTCGAGTGTATTCCACAGTTAGGTAACTGTACATGTTCACAGCCCCTTGCTAGGGAACATTAAACTATTTCAACATCCATAGTAAAGTTCAAGCCACAAAAACACCTAAGCTTATTATTTTTAAAGAAAGATAATTCAGTGTCTTTTTAAAGTCACAGAACACTTCAGTTGTTCAATACTGTTGATGAAAAGAACTGTGCAATCAGTAGATTCTTCAGCTGTGGCTACACATTGCTTCTCCTAGGACTTGATGTGTTTCAGTTAAAGCAAATCATACATGCCAGCCATTCACAAGTCCCCTATTTTAAACTGTTACAGCTCTGCATAATTTAATTTAGTCCCAATGCTGTTCTGAACTTCACCTGGCTGAACAGTCACACTCACTCTCAAGACTTAGTTCACAAGTGCCTGACAGTTCTTTCATGTCCAACATCTATTATCACTAAACTTAAGTAACAGACACTATAGATTAAAGAGTCCAAACTATTGTGATTCTTTTGGAATCTTAAATTAATAAAAATTCTGTCATGTCCAAGCTTCTGATTAATATCATTCTGAGTGGACTTAGTCAGCTATTT
>VWYI01004039.1:938-33078 GCA_013399455.1 Anthoscopus minutus | reverse complement strand
AGGAAAAAAAAAAACTTTAAATAGTGTGGGTTAAACGAGGTGGGCAGCTCAACCACACTCAGCCATTCCCTCACTTCCTCTCGATGGAATGTAAGAGTGACATTTTCCATACATGAACTATGTAAAAGAAGTTGATGAATGGGATTAAAGCAGATAAANTAAAAGAAGTTGATGAATGGGATTAAAGCAGATAAATGCTTCCTTAGTTTTTAACTGGAAACAGATGAAAAAGGCAGTGGATTAACAGGAGTAGTGACATTATCTCCGAGAGAGCAGCAGCTGGAAAGAAAGCAAATTGTAAAGCTCAAAGTGTTCCATGGTGATTTTATAAACAGTAAGGGAGTCTCTTATACAACAGTAATGATGAAGGGCGCCTGCACAACCTTTCCAGTAAGGCAAACTCTTCCATAGTACACATGAAATCTTCATTGGTTTAGTGCTAGACTTGGCATTGTTGTGTTAATGGTTAGAATGAATGATATTAAGGATCTTTCCCAACCTAAATAATTCCGTGGTATCCCCAGTATAAATGAGTAGCTAGATGAGCATGTGTCTTTTGTTTCCTTTTCAGCCAAGCTAACCTAAATCCCTTGTGCCAAAACCTTAAAGAGTTGTTGAAAAAATAATTGTTTCCCTAGGTCAGCTATAGCAGTATACAGTCATTTGATCCCGCAGTTCCAGTGGCAGGACCTCCACAAACGGTATCCAAGCTGTGGAACAGCACACACCATGTCTTCTCTCACCTGCACCCTGGTACTACTTACCAGTTCTTCATACGTGCAAGCACTATCAAAGGGTTTGGACCGGCAACTACGATCAATGTAACAACCAACATCTCAGGTAAAAACAAATGACAGCATAAGGAAAAAGCAGGGAAGGGTAGGGAGAAAATGTGTTTTGAATATTTTTATATGACTTGAGAAATTGTGAAATGCTTAAGAAAACCCCCACAAAAAATCCTTCCTTGTTAAGAAATTATATTACTAAAAATGTTTCTGGGTGTATTCACCACAGGGTAGCATACGTTCACGGATAAATCCTTGCATGAGGTGGAAATTGCTCAGCTGTAGTTGTGAACTATTTTTTTCTGTGTAATATAGTACTTTCATCCAAAGATTTTGAAGTGCTGCGTAAACCTTAACTAATTAGGCCTTTCAACACTCCATAGGTCACTAAGAACTGCATCTGTTTTGCAGGTTAGTAAAGTCAGGTGCAGAAAATTACTGACTCACTGAAGGTGACACCGCTTAGCAGCACACAGCTGTAACAGGGTCAGGACAATTGGGACAGTGTGTGAATTTCTTTTGCCAGATACATATAGGTGTACTTCCTTGTGCCTTTATTCATTTATTGCAGTGCACCAACTTCAACATTATTTGTCTTAATAATACGCTGTAAACTCTAGAAGACAGTAATGTCAAATTAAATGCTTTGTTATTTTTATTTTCTTAAATTTTTATGTTATTCTCAAAAAATAAGGTAGTGGCTTATGCAGTTGATAGCGGAAGAAAAGTCAATGCAGTATTCAGAGAAACTTTATTTTGTGACATGGTGACTTCAGAGCTTGGCAGAGATCAAAGAAGTCAGTCATTTACAAATTTAAACAGCACAAAGCAGGCTATTTTCCTCATTATCTGTCATAATGAAACTCAGACTGTCCTGTAAAGAGAAGTTAATAATGGAATGGAATGCACCGATGATTTTTGTGGGAAACTGCTCACATAGTCTCCTCACAGTACACGAAAACACACACATAAATCAAACGGTGAGAAAATTCAAGGCAGAGCTCCTTGAATTATGTAGCAAATGAAATGCTGTGTTTATCATGGCTAACTTAAACAGTTTCTGGAATTCCACCCCAGCACATAAACACTCGCACTCCTCATACCCCTGTCCCTTCAAAACAACCCAACAAATGCACCAAAAAACCCTAAATGATGTGTTCTGTTCTCTTTGTGTACCTATTAGATTGTATTGAAGTCTGACATTTTACTCAGATTGTTTTAAGGGTTCTTTTGTTTCTTCACAACAAATTGTAGTTCATAATTTTTCAGATATGATGGTGGGTGTAGTACTTGCATACCTGTCTTCTAACCTTTTTAGAAGGCAAAGAGGTGGGTATCTTGCTAACATGTCTGATATTTCAGTATTTTGCGAAAAAATGCCTCAACATGTTTGGATTATTTAGGATTACGGTGAATTCAAGTTTCTTAAGATATGCACTCTTTTTTCACTAAGAAATTTTGGGAATTTTGTCTGAAATCTGGTATAGCACAACTTTCTAGACAGAGTATGTATCTTGTTAGTTGGCAGGACATGGTTAATGCTAGGAAAGCTCAAAAAAGGCAGGCTGTGGCACCCTTTGTATGTTCTTCTTTCTATCTTCCTTTACACGGAGCTGTTGTCTTGTTCTACTCTGCATGACTGGTACTTTATACGGAGTAATGCATGTTTCAGAAAAGGCTAACTTTGGTTTAATGAGGGGTAAAATTATTCCCTTTAACTAAGCTTACAAATGGTTACTGTGATTCTAGTGAACATGGTGTAAGCAGTAATTTTTAAATTAACATTAAATGAACATTCATTCTATAAAATATTATTTCCTGAAATAAGAGCAGGTTTTGCCTTCATCTAGGATCTAGGACTAATGAAGCAAGGCTTTTAATCTTTCCAAGCTTTCACATATAGTATTGTAACATTATTCTGACTTAAATGATTGATGTCCTCCTAGGAAACATCTTTTTGTGAAAGTTCATTTTGAAACATACTGGCCACATTAATGATTTTATAATGATACAGCCACATATTTTAAAAAAAAAACCAAACACACAAAAATACAGATAGTTTTCAAACTTATGAAAAATTAGTAATTTTTAGAAATCTATAATTTTCTGATTCACAGAAAATCACATTTCTTTCTTTGCACTAGGGCTGCAAAGGTGAGGTCAGCAACAGTATTACCAGCAAGGACTGTAACAGGCAGCAGACTAAAGCCGGTTGAAGTAATTGCCGACACTAGCCATCCCACCCACAACAAATATTGCTGCCCTGAAGGTGTGACAGTCTGACAGTCCATTAGAGAATCAGTTCCTGAACTACTTCTGGTTTTGGCTTTCGATTTTGTTCTTTCGTAGTGGTTTTGAAGCTGATTAATGAGCAGCTTGGCCATCCATTAATAGGAACGAGCATGATAAAAGATTCCCTAACCCAGTTCTAGTCCACAGATATATGTCCATCTAAGTCAAATTTTCCTGCACACTCGTTAATATTAGCATTGTTTTCCATGGTGTTCAAGAGAAAATGTGAAAGATTCTTTAATTGTTAGAGGAGGATGGTGGAGGCTGGGTCTTTGACATGGTGACTGTAATTATTTGCAGGGTAAAAAAACTGATGCCAAAATGTTTTGTTTTTTTGTAGTTTAGGGTTCCTTGTCAATCACCTCTTCCCTCTATTTCTGTCCTTCTTGAATAAAACGGTTTCAAGTTGAGAGGTGGCATGATTCGATGGGAAGTGATTAGGGACAGGGTTATCAATTGTTCATTAGGGACAGAGTTATCAATCATTCATTAAGTCCCATTCATGTCATAATAAAAGATTGTGCCTGACTGGAAAAACTGTTTAAAAATACTCCTATGGCTGATAAAGATTGCGGCTTTGTTCTATATTCCAAGCAGCCACAACCTCATAAAAATTCAAAATGTTTTCACTGATTTGTTTCTTGTTCTTTTCCTTTCTGCTCAACGTTAATCAGCTCCCACTTTACCAGACTATGAAGGAGTCGATGCATCTCTCAATGAAACTGCTACTACAATAACTGTACTCTTGAGACCTGCACAGGCCAAAGGTGCACCTATCAGGTAAAAAATAAAATTAAAAATAAAAATCAAGAAGGATTATTTTTTAGTTGAATATTTGTTGCGTTACCGTACATAGAGCTGTTCACTTCTGAGTGATATTCATTTAACATTGCTATTTTTTTTTCTTACCCACACCTAACTTGTGTAATTAAAAAAATTCTGGGTTTGGCAGGGTTTTTTTTAAAAGATAGTCATGACTTGAATCATTCAGCTACCTGACCTGTTTGATATAGGGTCCCCAGAACCACCTTCTAGCCATTATAATTTCATTTTACTTTCTCATAGTGCCTCTGAAATATGAGGATGAAAGGTGTTTTTCACAAACTAGATTTGAAAATAACACTTCCTCTCCAGTGCTTCAAAGTCAGCTACTCTATAGCATACGTGTATGATTGGAAAATTGTAAGCTACAGGGAAATGGGAGAATAATAGTGATGAATACAAACTATTTGACCTTTTTCTTCTGGGAGTGCTTCTTACTAGGAATCATGTAGCAAGCTATTAAATTTTATTTGGCGTGTCCTCTAATCATATTAAAATGTTTCATTTATGTTAACTTTGAGGGGTCTTTCCCTTTCTGCTCTCTGTTGAGAGATAATTTAATTTTGTTTGCAAAGATTAGTCCACATCCTGCTCTTCACTTCTACTCACTCATGTAAAAATGTTATGATATTATTTGATTCCATTTGTGTTTTACTGATGTGGCTGCATCAGCAATATTCAGGGGCAGGGTTGACTAATTGGGGGTTAATTAGCTGCTGAGCATCAGAAGGTTTTCATGCTATTACCCTCGTGACATTTTAGAGAAACGTGGGCTAATGCATTTCAATCTGTGTTACATTAAGTCCACTATCAAGGCTCAGTTGATGTCGAGTCACATGCCTAAGCCCTAAGAGCAGAGGAAAATTGACTGTTTCTAAAGTCTGTTTCCATTAAGAGGAATGTATGTCTTGCAAGAATGTTGTGGGGGTTGACTCACATACCTATATGCATTGTTATGTGCTTATCATATAATCAGTCTTATGGTTGATATTATCAAGTAATTTATTTATATTGTGTCATAGAAGATAATCCAGATTCATCCCCTTTACAGGGGATTTTGATGTGTTATATTTAAAATTGTAATCCCACATATAATTTGTTTCTGAGAAATTGCCCTGGGGCAAAACTAGGATTTTTGGGGAACAGGACTGCTTTCAGTAGAAGACTTGGATTCTTGAATTAGGGATTTGTTTTTTAATTAATACCATGGAAACCAGACTTGTGGTCTGAAAATGCTTCCAAATCTGCAGGTGCTTAAACTTACTTCACTATATGCCTTTGTAGGTGTTTTTAAAAGACTTCCAAGTGTCCTGCTGCTGGCCCTAATGAAAGCTGTCCTTGTTTGGGAAATGTGATATGTGTCTCTCCTGTAATCCATGCCACATCCTTTCAGTCTTGTGTCTGGCCAACTGAGGCAGCTGAGGCAAATTCTTGCCCAGAGCAAGCCTGGTGGATGCCACTGGGATCTACTGATGGCAGTGGTGCACATCTTCTCTACAGCAGCTGCTCCAGGGCACTCCTGCGCTGGCAGCAGCAGGGTTCCACATTCAATCCCACCATACATCTCCAGGGGGTCAGTCTTGGGTCCAGGGTTTCTCTCCTGGAGGGGTGGTTCTTTTGTGAATTGGTAGCATGATGGAATGTGGCTAGATAATTACTCATGGGACTAGAAAATTATCCAACTTAGCTTAAGAAGTTCTGATTTCTCTGCTCTGAGCTTGCTGCAGAGTAACGTGCCGCAGAGTAAACCTGCAGCACGCAAACTCACATTTATTCTGTCAGTCTTCACAGCACCCTCAGTTCAATGGCATGAGCTTGTCACTGTGGCCTATGAAGATAGCAGAAAGGATCTATGTACTAAATGTTAATAGATAGCTTGATAATGATATTTTCATAGAGTATTAATAACTATTGTTTAATCATGTTCTCAAAAAAAAGACTTTTTTTTTCCTTTCTGTCATCTTCCCTCCCCGCTTAATTTCTAAAACCTAACATCGAGTTTCTAACATCAAGAGGCCAAGGAAATAAGTCCTTTACCATAACTGGAGACTTGGGCTTTATTCTTAAAATCTACCAGGTGTTTTATTCCTTACTTGGAATGAGAAGCATTCTCCAGAGGCGTGCAGAAGGCATAGTGTTATTGGTTTTTTCTGAAGTTATGCATATTGCAGTCAGGTACTTTTCAGCAGCTTCTTAATAGGGAAATAAATGTAGCACACTGAAATTCTGAATTGATTCAATGCATTTTTCTTAAATTTATGATATATTTTAGTGAAGCTTCATTCCATCCACACTGCAGTTTTGTTTCCTCTAGAAGCTGGCTTACTGCCATAAAGAGTGTTACTAGGTAGGTGGGAAAAATGTTGATCATGGTGCCTGCAGCTGACGGAGTAGAATGAGACTCAGATGCTTTTCTTTAGCCTGACCCTGAAGAATACAGCTGGCTTTTTGAAAAGTTTTGTTTCTACCCAGTCCTGTAATCTGGAGCTGTAGATAGTAATTTCATTAATATCAGTAGAGCCATGTTAAAAAAAATAATAGATAAAGAAAAAAAATAGGAAAATTTAAAAATCTTATCTCTGATACTCTTTTGCTCTTACAAATGGATTTATGCTATGATCAGATTTCCATCATAGCCTCCTCATCAGCACAGCCCCTCAGCAAACAGATGTTCCTTATCTTAAGTACAATCTATGTGTGATATTTCTTTAAGACACTGCCTGGCTGCCCTAGTCGTCACAGTTTAAACATGACTCAAATAATATCTTCACTGTCAGGTTTTATAGTGCAATCCCAAGCATTCTTTATGGCCTCCTGGAGTTTTAAAACAAAATTACAAACTAGAAATGCAAAGGGAGACAAAGCTGGAAGGCTCAGGTTCACTTTGAAGAGCGTATTGTTTCACCATCAATCTTGTGGATGAGATTCCAGTCAGTAGAATCAATGGTGCTTTGGTGATTCATTTGAAGATGTGATTTGTTGCTGTAGTTTTTCAGAAGATTCCTGAGTACCAGAAAAACAATCTTTTGTTTTCAAATCCTACCGCAGATGAGGATTACAAAGCATGTATATCAGATTCAGAGTAAAGTTTTAATGATTAAATTTATTTTATTTGATGGTTAACGTGCTTTTCTTGTATTTCCTTATGAAGAATTAGGTTGTTTTCATTTCTCAACAAGATTAATTAAGGAGACCATGACAGGAAGCAACTAAACCATCACTGTCAATTAGAATTCCAAGAGCTGGGGCTGAAACTTGGGCTCGTCAGTCAGTTTGGTGCTTGTCAAAGGAGAGGAAGATGTATCTCCACTAGCACATAGAAAGAAATGTCTAGCAGTATTTAAAGTCTAGTTAGAATAGGGCTAAAGTACGAACAACATTCACCACTGCCATATCTCTTTGGGAGCCTGAGCCCTTCAGCTTCCATATTGCTGAAATTTCTCTGCTTACCTCGCTGTCTCATATAACTGTTGTGATCCTGATGACTTATGGAACAGGTTCTGAAATTTTTATTACTCTTCAGAATATTTCAGAATTTATTTTAGTCATCAAGAAGAATTGTCATCTAAGCTTTCCACCCCTCTCTCTTTATTTCCGTATGTTAATCCTTCTTTGCTATATGGAAAGACCAGGAAAAAATGCTGTTGTAGGAATTCCCTCAGCTTCTGTCACAAAAAAAGCTCTCTTAATAACTGAATTCTCACCAGTACAAAAAATTGAATAGAAAACCTAAGATAATTGAAGCTAGGATTAGTTATATATAAAGACACAGGGATAAGCAGAGTACAGGGTTAAATTTTCACTAATACCCGATATCAAAACACATTTGCAGCCAGTGAACACCCCACTTTTCAAGTTACAAATTTAGCTTTGACTTGTTTCATCACATGTTACAGCAGGGTGCCCTTTCTGAACATTGTTATGTGCATGTAGAGTAACAGTGCTGCTCTGGAGCCACTGCAGTATTTAGTAAATGGGTTTAAACAGATGGTATCACAAAGGGCTCAGAGGTAAATGACTGTATTCCTCCATGTCTTGTTAGCCTATAATGCTTCATGAAAAATACTGCCAGATCACCTATCTAAAGAGAATAGACAAATCTTTTATTTAAACATACTCTGTGAAAATATTTTTTAAATTGAAATATATTTTTTAAAAAAATTAAAAATAAACCTTTGTTTGAGACTTAAAACAGTTTCTGCCACTTGCTCTTTTTTCTGCTCTGTAAGTGTATATAGCTACAATATGTATATCTATGTCTTATTTTCCACATATTGTAACATTTTTGGAATATATTTTGTACTAATTAATTTATTTGAAAGTTTTTTCAAAACCTTAACAATTTACTGTGATCTCATGCTTAAAATTTTGCCATACCTTTTATATCCCATTCAAAAATTTTAATGTTCTTTTAAAGAATGCTATAAAAAGAGACTTTTAACCAGTTTGATTCTTATGCCCTTCATCTTTGATTTTTTGCGTCTCCAAAGAGACTTGACCCTTAAAAAGGAGCTATGCCTTAAAATGAAGATACCCCATTTATCCATTATTCTATAAAAAGGAAGGGGGAAGAGGAGTTGATTTGGTGACTGTGGTGTGTCTCATTTTCAGAGCTATGTGACAAACCAGGCTGTTTTAGGGGACCGTTGCCTCCATCACGTGCAGGCATCGCACTGTCCTTCCTCTGTCCCTGCTGGCTTTCTCCTTTGAAGCTCCCAGGGTGTCAGAGACAAGTTTCCTGCTCTTCTGTCACTTCTGAGAGCAGAATTTGTGTCTGTCCCAGACCACTGGCAGCTGATGAGAGAAGACTGCAGAATTCAGGCAGCAGAGGTGTGATGTGTGTGTCCCAGTGCTCTCCAGTTGGTTGTCTGCCCAACTCTGAAGCAGTGTTTTTCCCCTGCCTGGGTCCAGGGCCAGGCCAGGGAAGGAATGAATGCCAGTAGTCATTTCTTACCTTGGGACATTATAAATAAAAATTTTAAAAAATATTTTTCATCCTGTCGAGTTTTTAAAATATCAATGTTTTGGGGAGTTTTTGCTAGTTCATTTATTTTGAAGCATAAAGAAGTATGCTGGATATACAGGGGCTTTGTGCAAGTGATTTATTGGTATAGTCCCCATTAACTGGAGATGGTTAATACATAGAGTTTACCACAGAAGGTGATGTATAACTGAGCTCAGTTAATGGTCAGTTTATGAGAAATATATATTCCCAGGTCTAACTTTTCTTTTCCTTTTTACATTCTTCTTTTTACCTAGACTCTCAAAACTGACATGTCTTTGTATATTCTTCTTGAACACACTGAAATGGAAGAAAGAAGCATTCCTGCTTAATTTTTACATACTAGGAAAAGGGGATGCTAACATTTTCTTTCAGCTTAAGAAAGATGTGAAACTAGTTTCCCATTTTATTTCTTCTATTTCTTCCATTCTCCAGTATCACACTTTATCTCTGCCACTGCAGTTATTGGGTTTTCTGGGCAGTAGTAGCAGAGAAAATTGACAAAATAATTTAATGCTACCCCATAAGTTCTGAAAGGAGGAGGACTGTCTTTGCCATTCAGAGTCTTTGCAGCAATGCAATGACACTTCGAGAACTTGGTTCAATTTTATATTTTAGGTTTAGAAAGCTTTATAACAAACCCAAGACAGACAAGTCTGCCAGTTTAATTCAAAAGCTTTGGGTTTCTTGTCTACATGCCTTAAAACCCCCAAACCTCTTTTACTTTTTTTATTATAAAATGAAGGGTTGCCTTCTGCTCTCACTACGTAAATTCTGTACTTCTGAAAAGCAGAGGAAGCTGATAATGAGTTAGTAACATCCTGCAGTTAGGTAGTTCCCCTAAAGGAGAAAGAAGAATTATAATTACCTCTTCTATTTCAAGCAGGTGATTTTGAAAAGTGACCAAGCCATGATCCATTCAACAGAGGTATTGGGACGTTGAGATGGTGTTTTGATGGGCTGAATACTCTCTGCTTCAGCAATTCATAACATTTTATCACTGACAACTGTAAAGGAATGAGGCAGTCTATTTCAGTGGAATGGACAGATTTCTGTCCATCTGTGCTTGTATTACAGCATGTCACTTGTACTTTAGATCTGCATAGCTCTGAGCCAAGATAGAAGCCACAGCAAGGTCAAAAGGTGGAGAAGCCTGTCAGCACATTCTGTCTCTAATGATATGACAACTGCAAATTGGTGCTTCAAGCACAGCCTGAAGGCAGCCATTATGTTGGGTCTTGAAGCTCAGCTTTCTTTAATACTGTTTCAAAAGAAAATGCTAACTTCAGATTGCTTCTGATCAGCCAAGAGTTTAATCTGTTGTAGTTTAACACAATAGTTCCTGTGTTTCTTCAAAAAAAAAAGAGGTTTGAAAGAAAGCAATAATAAGAGGTCATGTATGGATTTGTATTGTTGTTTTCCGTTAAAAAGATGGATGTTGCTTCTTTCCAACAGCTGAAATAAATAGCTTTGCTATATTTCCAGCCTTTGTTTCTTCTCTGCATCCATCTCCTGCCTTGTCCTTTTTGTCTCTGTCTCACCAGTGCCTACCAGATTGTTGTTGAAGAGCTGCACCCGCACCGAACGAAGCGAGAAACTGGTGCCATGGAGTGCTACCAAATCCCAGTCACCTATCAGACTGCTCTTAGTGGAGGGTCACCATATTACTTTGCTGCTCAGCTGCCCCCAGGAAACCTGCCAGAGCCTGCCCCCTTTACTGTGGGTGACAACAGGACGTACCAAGGTTTCTGGAACCCGCCGCTGGCTCCTCGGAAAGGCTACAACATCTATTTCCAGGCCATGAGCAGCGTTGAGAAGGCAAGTGCTGACAACACCTTTCTCCTGGAAGGAGCCAAAGACATGCCTGTGGTGACAGCTAGGACTGTTGGAGTCAGACGTGGGAGGTGTTGGCAGTGGCATGGCTGAAATCCCCTCGGTGCTGTCACAGCATGGCAGTGCGCCATTCACGTTTCACATCAGCCTCATGTCATAGTAGCTGCTACTAGATGAGAGTTTAATGCACCTCCTAGGAATTGTCTGAGGGAAGTAATTTCAGGACTGTAACTCTGTCTCCTTGGTAAATAACATCCATGGTACTTTCACCAGTTCTCAGTATCTGCACTCTTCAGAAGATTAAGTTGCTGCAGGATAAAGAGAATGTGGGCTGCTCAGTGGGCTATTAAAATATTACAAACTTTTTAAGACTCTCATACTGTACATCAAATAAATATAAAAATTTTCTTGAGCAAAAGTAACCCCTGGCCCACCATGAGCTTGAGAGTCTTTCTGAGGAGGTGTACATCAGGCTTGCAGAACTGCTGTGCAGTAGAATTATGGCTATCATTCACCTTCATTACCTCCTTGGTGTCTTCTTTTTAAGTCTGCTGCTGAGTTCTGGTACTGGCTCTGTATGCATATGGAAGGAGGAAAAGTGTCAGGAGGAGAGGTTCCAGGTGCAAAGAACAACTGTGGCTCTGCAAGCCCCAGGCTGTTGCTCTTGAATGGTTTTTCCTCTTGTAAATGAAAAATGAGGGAGAGGAAAAGGATTGGTGAAAAGGGAAAATATGGTAGACAGAGAAGCTTTAGATAGTTAAAATTTAATATTTGGATATATAGTTTAGAAAACTGAAGTGTCCAGGCAGTTCAGACAGGAACTGGAAAGGGCAACTAGACTGATAATCACTGACATCCACCAGAACCATTGGAAAAGAGCAGAAGCAGAGTTTACCCTTCCTTATGGGTCTCTCTGGTGACTAAATAGATCCTTCCTAACAGGCAGCCTTGCCTTGGAGGCTGTTGAAGAAAATCTCAGCCTTTACCTAGGATTATGAAAATTGGATATGCATCAAGTCAGAATGGGTACAAAGGTGTTTGAAAACTGGACTTTTTTCTGATTCAGTAGACCATTCCCTCTTTTTAGTTTTTATTTAAAGACCTTCATGAAGTAAACAAAGCAAAATAAAAGGTGACTGCTAGACACTCATCCATATTTCTCTCACCTGCTAAAAATAATTCCCTTTGTTTTCGTGGATTTCTAGTAGGCTGCATTGTAAGGAAATGTGTTTCATTCCCTGAGGTAAAAAAAAAAAGGGAAAAGTAGATATTTTTTCTGACTTTTAAATTTTGACAGATAAGTAGTAAATGAGAGAAGAATGCAGTATTTTTTACTTAAACTTGGCTTCAGTTTGTGAGAGGTTTTAATCCTAAAACAGATTTCTTTGTTACATTTGAAACTTTGGATTGGATTTCTGTTTCTACAGGGATTTAGGGAGAGGTTTTTGGGGGAACTGCACTGCATTCTGCCAGGACAGAGATCTAGTGGTTGTAAGATAACCTCTGAACTGCAGAATATTTAAACAGATGCTTTGCTGTAAACCTGTGGGAGCACCAAAATAGACAGAGGAAAGTAAAGTGGGCTCTGAAGTACATGGTAGGGCTGAGAGGAGGCTACTCTGTGATCCTCAAAGGCATATTGAACAGAAACAGACAAGTAAATCCAGTAACTAGGGAGAGTAGGTAAGATTATGTTGGTAAACCTTGCAGGGCTTCCATTTCAATTGAAAAATTGTCCTTATTGAACACTTACAATGCCTCAACTTAGAGTTTTGCTATCTCTTTACAAGCTGTGTTTACTAACTGGCATCAAAGTATTTTACCTGTTGCTTTTGAAACTTCAAGAGGAGACAGATGCCAAGGGATGTATTTGGGGATGAAATGCTGAGGGATGGAGGACTAGAGTGAGCATATTTTATAGAGTGAAATTGTCATTATTATATTTTTCAAATTACTTGCTAATATTGTTTAGAGTGATGTAAGACCACAGCAGCTGCATCCTGTTACACAACCTTATGCTATTTCAGTATGTTTGCCTTTAACATGACTGCACATTGTACAGTAAGGTCAGAAAACCCCATTTATGATTGACCCTCGTCTGTTCAAGTTGTCCAAACTGTGCATAACCAAGTAATTTCTCTGTTCATTTGTTTTAATTGCTGACCAAACTTCTGAGGGGAGAGAGTGGTAAATTACATGCAAATTGTCTTTGCATGTGCAGCAGCTTCTGAAGCACATTGCTGTCAAATCACTGTCTCCTGAGCAGATTGTATAGGTTGTAGATTAACTGTGTCATATGTGGAGGGATATCTGAGCAACATCTGTGCTTATTCCACACTCAGAAGCATGAGGGGGCATGTTGCTCATGTGCTTCAGGTGACTCTTAATTTAAACGTGTCAGGATGTAGCAACACCTAATTTTGGAGACAGTGTTGAGCGAATGTATATTCTTTGCTGCACAGCGCTGTTTCAGGTCAACACAAGCTTTGGATTTTTGTGCTGTGACATAAATAGGAGCACCACTCCTCCCTTTTCCTCCCACTGCACCCCCTATTTGTATTCTTATGGCATGATTTCCATTTGATTTGGAAAACCTGAAATTTTGCTATATTTGGGCTGTCCTGCACCTTTTCTCCCCATTGTTATCCTGGACAGTACAGCCCAATCATGACAAAATTCACCAGCCTCCACTCCTGCTAAGCCAGAGCCCTGAGCCAACTCATTGGGTTGTACCAGCTCATCAGTAGGTCTAAGATTAATTTATGGAGTGGGCAGGAAAAGAAAAAACCCTTGATCTGACTGTTTTCTTTACTTTTCTTTCCTTAACAGGAAACCAAAACTCAGTGTGTTCGAATAGCTACAAAAGGTAAGAGGTTTGTCCTCACACACAAAGTAGCTTTTTTAATGAATTGTAGTGCTTCTGTTAAAGGTTCAAAGCAAAGCCGGTGCTATTCCTCTATTTTGAACCACTCAGTTGTGTTAAAATGGTCTGCTGCTTTTTATTCTTTGGTTCTGAGCCAAGAGAATACTGTTCTAGCAATACCCAGAATTTAGACAAAATAAGGACACCTCTTTTTCCCCCTTTCTGTCTGTGGTTTTCAAGATCTGCTTTTAGAGTGCTGAAGTATTGCTGGCAGCAGATAGATGTACAGGAGAGAAGAAAGTGCACATGGGTAAACTGTCTGTTAAACTAACAATTGTTTTCAAGCAGGAGTAGAAATAATTTAAATGAAGGACATGACAGTTAATTTTCCTAAGTAAGAGCTCCAAGTGTTAGCGAGACATAGGGGAGGGTTGGTTTGAGAAAGGCTTGTCTCTGACAGCAAGTGAGTTCCAGGACTAAGGCTGACTGCATAGCTATGAGAATAAATCATGTTGACCCCATAAACAGCAGGTTAATCACATACTGCTCACTCAAAAACACTGTTTCATCTTCAAATGAGGACTTAGTTGTTCTGCTTATTGTTATCTCTTGCTTTGACTGTATTTATAGCCATTCATTTTGGTGATTTGATTGTGCCGACATAAGAGTTGTTTGATAAATTCTGGCAGCGTAAATTTGCAAGGAGCTTACAAATGCCCAAAGACTCTTCTGCAGAGGCCCAGTACTTGTGTTGTCTCTTTCTAATTGCATACTGATATTCAGCATAAAAAAAAATAGGTATTAAAGTACTGCAGAGGCACATCAGCCCCATTTTTTTCAATAACTTCCCTCAATTTAAATCTTGTTCAAATGAAAAGCTGATGCCTCTAATGAGATGGTAGCAACCAAATGTTTTTGAGGAACCAGAAAAAAAAGTACTTCTTAAGATGTGTTTGTAATTTCAAGTGAGGTAAGATAATATAAACAGGAAATTAAAACCCTGAGCTAAGTCTTGTGTAAAAAGTATATTAGCATTATTTTTCTTATGTTTACCTGGCAAGATTAAATGTTTGAATTAAAATATGAAACAGAAGTTATATAACAAATGTTTATGTACCACAACCATGTATTGCTAGTATTTGGGTCTAGAGAGAGTTTTGAAAGGCTCAGAAATAACTTAAAATATTGAGGGACTGTGGAAGAGGAAAGCAATGGTCTCCCTCATCATAAATTTTCTGGATAGTAATAATAAAACAAGAAGGAAATTCACCTATCATATGAAGAAATTATTTTTTGTTTAACCACACACATTTCCCCAATCTCAAAGCAATGTTCATGGTAGCAAGAGATTTCTTGATGATTACTTATACACCTTCCTCTGCTGCAACAGTCACATTCCCCCTGATGGCTGTAGTCTGAAAGAAAGGCATAATAAGTATGAGGTTTCTTGCCTCTGTGCCTTATATATTGCCTTTGACACTCTGATTTAAGACAAGTTTTCCTGAAGTAACTGCATCGCCTGACAAGTGCTGAATTCCTTGAAAGTGGACCTAAAAACCAGAGTATTTTCTCTGACTTATTTTAATTGCTGGATGTGAATTGCAGGGGGAGACAACATTAGTAGGAAAGGCTTTCTCTTCCTCTGCAGGAATGCATTTAATTAGGAACCATCACTTCAGAGTCATGTACATTTATATTTTTCAAATTAGTTATACTGGTATTCTAAAGTATTTTTTTAAAGTTCATACTGATTTTTTTTTCCAATGTTTTCATCTTAATAGTAATACCATGATATGTTGTACTAGAAGAAAAGTATACTTAATGTACTGGTTTATGCATATGCTCTTCTGGTTACCCTTATTTGTTTGTTGATTTGTTTGGTTGGTTTTTTGTAGTGTGTAAGATCACATTGAATCATTGGCATAGGAGATGTCTACTGATATCTGTAATATTTTCATAGGGAAAAAAGGATCTGTCTCACCTTACCTAATGCAGTCCAGTAAAGCAAACATCCCTGTTAAAATCTGTGAAATTGTCTAAGCTATGTACTCCATTATGAATGTAGTGTGTCGTTCTGTGTCTTCTCGAGACTGTGACTTGAGGTGGCCAAACTGAATTTTGCCTTGTTGAAAAGACATGAAAAATTTCAAAAAGCTGTGGTGGAAAGGAGCAGGGAGGAACATAAAAGGTGCATGTTAAGACAAAATCTCTCTGGTAGTGAAGTTCAGTATTACCAGCAAAGTTGCTTTTTTATTTATATCTTGTTCAAGGATCTAGTTTATCTACTGTGTATATTCACACCAATAAGATGGAAAGATGGAAAAAATACGGCTCTAATCTCATGGTTTTTGTCCTGGAGAAATTAATCTCTAACTAATTTTTTTTTTTTTACAATTCCCTCTCATTATGCTTTACATGCATTTTAACGCATTATAGGTTTCACACATATGAAAGCCAACACATTTAAATAGAAGCACTTGTACTTTTTTTAGTCTGTGTATTCCAGGTGCAGAGCTCTCATGTGCTTCTGATAATAAATGCACTGAAGTGTCAAGTCATCTAAAAGGTAGTGCCAAATCATCACTAAAGTATGTTGCTGCTCCTTCTTGGTGTGCCTTGAAAAAATGTTTTTGAGTAAACAGAGAGACATACCAGTGTCTAATGTATTGAAATCCACTAATTTTTCATGGTAGAAAATACTGGAGCGACACCTGTTTAAAAAGTAGCCTCCTGAGCAGTTCCTGTGTACTCGCAGCTGAAGGATGAATGCCAGTGATTCTTTGATGGCCTTTAATTAGACTAAGTGTAGGATTCCCCCTTTTTCTAGACACCTAATTCCATGGCACTTGTGAGAGTTTAATGACTAACTTCTGCCCTTCTCCACAATGGAGCTGGCCAAACTGAGTTAGACGTGATGAGAGAGTATGAAAAGTTACAGACATGTACACAGTCTGATCACATAAGCTTTGATTCTTGAGGAAGTGAAGTTGAAACAATGTTAAAAATAACTCCTATCACAGGTGGTGAGTACAACATACTTAAAGCACCATTTCCAGTTGCAGATATAGCCCAGAAAATATATTAACTGTGAAAAATTTTAGTTCCTTGGACACTTTTAGCTGATATTGTCTTCTGCTGTTAAGCTGAATTCCCTTCTCAGGCAAAAACTATTAGTAACCGATAATCAGTGTATTTTCTTTTGTTTTTCTAACAACATTGAATTGTTCTCTACCTTGTTAATTTTTGAATCTAGATAGTAGGATTACCCAGTCACTAATAATCTAGTTTCCCACACAAAGTAACTGAAGTAGGATAAAAAAAAATCTTGTTTCCTGAAGAGCAGAGTGCAGAGGCTGAGATAACAGGTCAGATATTCAATAGGAATGGAAAGATGGAGTTAGGAAATATGTGTTATTTGATTTTAAAAATCTGTTATATATCATTTCCTAAAGAAAATCTTGAACTTCCTAATACTAGCTTAGTAAAGCAAATTTCAACTGTGGAATCATGGAATTTTTAAGGTTGGAGAGCTCACCAAGTCCAACTGTTAACCTAGCCAACTTGTTCACCACCAAACCACATCCACAGGTGCCATACCCACATGTCTATTGAATGCTTCCAGGGATGGTGACTCCACCACTTCCCTGAGCAGCCTGTTCCAATGCTGTACAACCCTTTCCATGACAAAACTTTTCCTAATATCTAATTTAGACCCCCTGGCAAAACTTGAGACCACTGAGTAGTTTATAATATGTGCATATCAGAATGAATACATGATAACCAAACCTGCCTAATCGAAGTATTGATAAAACCGAAGTAAATAGAAGGTGTGCACTTCAGAGTAATAGATGATGTTGGTGACTGATCTGTCATATCCTGGAGCTGAATTTGCCTGTGTAAAACTTTGAATCAGTTTCCACTCACACACAACATTGGCATTTCATTTTACAGTCTAAAATGTTACTGACTGCTAAGGGAGTGAAACTAGATTAACATGGTCAGAGAAGAGTGATGCTTCAAATTATTTAGCATGTAAATAGACATTTAAGAGGACAGAAGGGACAGCAGAGCTGTTATTAAGCAGAGTATATGAAGTTGACATTTGTGACAGTTTTCAGGCTGCCAAGTTTGAGGCTAACACTGATTTATGTGTATTCTTTTGTTTTGCTTAGTGGGCTAGAGAAAAATATTGAAAATTTAATTAGAAGAAATCTACTGTGGCAGTAAATAAAGAAATGGTGGGCCTGGCAGCTTTATCACAAAATAGTTAGAGGGAATAAATGAAGTCCAGGGTTTCTCAGTCCACATTTAAAATAAGGACTTCATCAATTCCAGCATTATTTTCCCTGGTGGTTTTCATTTGTGTTATTAGTTCAGGCAGTATAGAACTTCTCTATCTCCATGCATGTTTGGTTCATACAGATGGATGAAAATGCCATTTGAGATGATGCGCATCTGGAAGTAATTGGGAAATGGCAGAAAATGACTTTTTAATCTGATTTGAGGAATAAAGAGGTCTGGGTGGTAACATTTCAATTCCAAGTATGCATTTAGTCCACCATCATTACTGCTCTGAATTCATTCCCACAGCAGTTGGAGATTGATCCAAAGGACTTTGATGTCAATGGGAGTCCTTCCACTGACATTAATGTGCTTTGGATTAGGTCTTTAGAAGTCACAAATCTGTCTAGACCATAATTATTTCCTTGAAATTGCTCTTGATGATGTTTCTGCTCTTAGGGAAATTTGTGAAAGTCAAATCACGTCCTGTTGCAGGATGCTCAAAAATGTCTGTTACCAATTAATGAACAAATGAAGGGAATATGTCAGATGCTAAATGTATCTGAAAGGAATTTTCTCTCACTGTTGTTTCTGTATTTGGATCAAGGCTCCTACAATGACTTTGAGCTGTACCATCGCAATAGGAAATGGAGACTCAAGTGACAATATAAACATAGAGAAGAATGCAGGTGTTTCTTAAGTCACATCTCTTTTTTTCACACATTCATATGAAAAGCATTTAATATGTTTAAACTTCAGTCATCTTTTGCATAATGTCTTTTATCACTCAAGGAGGAGAATTTAGTTGGCTTGCTGAGCTTTCCAAAGATGGAAACAGAACCTTAGCATGGCATATTTTTCTCTTTTGTATATGAAATTTCAGTAGCTCACTGAGCAACCACATCTGCTAGTTGTGATAAGTAATACCTTCAGTTGTAAATGAAAAACTGAGTGATCCCTTGATGGAATATTTGATGATGGTTATGAAAATTTAGCTAAGTGAGTGACACCTCCAGATATGCAGACACAAAACCTATAATGTGAGTATTTTCATGTATGTACAAAGATTGAAATCTTATCAACCATAAAGATTTCCTAAAGAATGAGAATTTTAGAAGTAAGGATTCAGGAAGAGTATTCTAGTTTGTATTTAAATATTAGAGGAAGAATGTTGATACATTACAAGGATCAGCATCTTAACATATATCCTTTTTCAGTAAATGTCTGGTTTATTAGGTCTCTTCACTTATCATGAATCAGGCTGTGGATATTGAGTGTTTTGCATCCATTCCAGAGAATATGGAGACATAAAGCTAGAAATCCAGAGTTTTTACTAAACCCATTAGATTTTTTAACCGCAATTGAAAATCCTTCATTCCACTTATAAGAGACATGCATTTAAAAGTTCCATTTGCTAATACTGCTGGGTGCAGGGGTGTATTTCAGCTCCTCTTTTCTTATTGTTCTTTCACCATCTCCATTTGTCTTTTCTAACGTATTTACCTTTTTCGTGTCATTGTAAAATTACAATTGTTTAGTGAAGGTAAACTCTATCATCCCCTGATAGGACTGGTCTCATTAACCCCTTTTCACACAGGCAGCCTGTGTACACTTTCATTTTCTATTGTGATCAACTTTACCATTGGCTGAAATGGCCTCTTGCAATTTCTGGGATTGAAGAGTGTGTGAGTCAGCTCAGAAAGAGATTGCTGCCTCTAACAACCTGTCACAGGCATCTCATGTGCATGTTCAGCCTTGGAGCGACAAGAATTTGGCTCATGTGTGCTGTAGTGACATTTTAGAGCGGTTCTTTGAAGGGACAGCACTATTTTCAAGAAAGAAGGAGAAAGAGGTCCCTAGAAATTATAAATTGTATTTATATGTAGTCAGTACTCTTCAGCCAGAATGGCAAGCATGTCAGCATAGACATTATGCAATGCCTTACCACAGAGGAAGTAATCTTTGCAATTATTCATTCTTGCATTAACAGCTGCCTAATGCTGAGATATTTTGAATAGAAGACAAAATATATTTGAGCAGTAAGGCTGCTCATTGTGCACCTGGGCAGGAACACAGGAAGCTTTTTATCAGAAAAGAGTGGTGAACAAAGAATGCGGAAGAAATTCAGCAACATCTAAATCAGAAATCTGCTTATTTACTTCTATGAAAACAGTTTAAGACCCTGAAATCAGTGTCACCCTGTTTCTCTGTTTGCACACTTTAATTTTTTCTCTAATTGCACACTTTTAACTAAATAAAAAGAAGTCCCACCTTTTGTTGTCATGAACTTTAGAAGGGTTTATTAAACTCTGTGCATGTCATCTCTGACAGACCTCTAAGTGAAGTTCTACAGACAGTCATCTAGAAACAAGAAGCAGCATTGCCAAGTGTAGTAGCACTTCCTAAACACTCCAATGTGTTGCAGAGCAAGTCAGTATGGTTGATTGGCGCTGCTGCCAAATTATTCGAATACAGAGCCTGATGCTTTGTCAGCTGCATAAGAAGATGATGGCTCTGAAGTTCAGGAGCTCATGCTTTTTTCTGCTCTAGTGGGAAGTCATGTACTAACCAGGCTGTTTTTGGAAAGATGCCAGCTGGAAGGGCTTGCAGATGGACCATGTACAGTGGGATGATCTTTCTAGAAATAATGTGGTTATCACACATCTGTCTGTCACAGCAGGGAGTAATTACAGGCAATGTCAAAATAATTTTTGTGGCCAGGTGAATTCAAAGCATAGAGGAGATAATTACAATCCTTTGGTGTGGTTTTCAATGATGTCAACATAGGAAGTGTCTGTAGACTTTTGTGTGAATTCAGCAGTTTGGAAAGGGCTGGGAATGTACTTCATGCTGCACAGTGATGAAGATTCTTGATCAGGATGGACTTCCAGAACCCTTTACTGTCAAAGAGGTCATTAAATACATTGCGCTCTTTAACACTTCTGTTTAACATGTGCTTTATATAAGTCAGTAGGAAAGATAAACACATTATCTTTCCTTTATCTGGCACATATAGATGCCAGAATATTTAACCTGAACATTAAATCAGAGATCCCATACCTGCTGACTTGTGTTACTTGCTCTTTGCTGATGACCAAGTATTGGTTATCAAACATATGTAAGCAGACTACATATTATCAACTGTTCCAGCCCCTCTTCCATGAGCTAATGGCCAGGCCATTAGTACAAGGGAGAAAAAGGTCCTGCTCTAACCTTGCTGTGGTGGAAAATATCCTGAGGCAGTAGTCTGCACTGATGCTACGCTACTGAAATTTGTGAGAACAGCAATGCTACTTCACCAGTACACTTTTTTCAAAACACCGGAGTTAATAGCAAAGGCATGCAGGGAATAGGAAATGCCAATATAATATTTAGGATGTTAAAGCAGCATGTCTGAAATAGGAAGCATCTGGCTTCAAATACAAGTAAATATCTATTGTACATTAGTTGTTGTCACTCTGTGTATGGCTTGGATGTTTTATCGTGTCCAGATCTAACATAAAAACATTTCTGATGCGCTGCTTTCATGCCCTTGCTGCCATAAAACTGCGGGATATTGCCCTGAATTATGCATTCCTAAATTGCTGTCACATCATCAGCACTTGTAAGCAAGATTATAGGACATCCAGACCTACTCCTCATGTTGGAAAATAGATTGCCTAAAACTGGTTTCTATGGGCAGTTGAAATGTAGAGTAAAGCTCAGAGGCAGCATAATGAGGTGGCTAATGGGTGAGTTTAAGGCAAATCCTCACTTATGTGACATCAGTTTCACAGTGTGGGAAATTAAATCTGAAGATTTCCTGCTCTGGTGAAGAATGGGTACTTATGCCATCATAACATTCAAATAAAATTAGAATGGCATTGTATGGTAAAAGTGAATATGGTAGTGAAAAGGTTATATCTTCACATTTCACAGAATCATAAAAATGTGAGTCTTCCTGGGACTTCTGAAATGAAACCAGGTCCTTATGTACTGATGGAAAATAGGAATCACAATCACTCTTTCCATCCCTCATGCTACTGTGTTTCTGAATTTGCCATTTCTAAAGAATGATTCATCCTAATGAACAAGAAATCTGCCAAAGGGAGCAAGAGACCTGCATGGATGAATAAAGAACTCCTATCATTACTCAAACATAAGCAGAATATACACAGGAGATGGGAAAATGGTCAGGCCACTTGGAATGAATGTAGAGATTGTTAGAGTAAGTTGAAATTAAACAGGGAAGGCCAAGGCCAAGGAATAAATTCTGGTCAAGGGTATTAAGAAAAACAAGAAGGTCTAGGCCACTCATGATCATGTTTGAAAAGTCATGGAGATCAGGAGAGGTACCTGGGGACTGGAAAAAAGCAAATGTCCCAGTCTTTAAAAAGAGCAAGGAGGAGGACACAGGGAAGTACTGTCTAGTCATCTTCACCTCAATCCCTGGAAAAATGATGGAACATCTCATTCCGGAGGCCACCTTTATCCACATAAATGACAAGATGAATTATCAGTAGTAGTAAACATGGATTCACTAAAGGTAAATCTTGCTTGACCAACCTGATTGCCTTCTACGAGGAAGCAACTACCTTGTTGGTTAAAGGGAGAGCAGCAGATATTGCCTACCTCCACACTGTCTCACAATATCCTCATAGGCAAACTCAGGAAGTGTGGACTAGATGAGTGACAGTGATATGGATTGAGAACTGGCTGAGTGGCAGATCCCAGAGGGTTGTAATCAGTGGCACAGGATCTAGTTTGAGGCCCCCAAGGTTTCATAGTGGGCGCAGATTGCGCTAGGTGACAGTGTCCCTTCCAACCCAAACTATTCTGTGATATAAAGATGTGTATTCTGGTTGTACATCTTACTCTTGTGATGATAATTATCTTGGGATCATTAGGTAATGACAGAAAAATCAAATTGTTGACTATTTGCCAGAACCATTGAAAGAGATTTTACTGCTATATCTGTGTTTTTTAACAACAGATGACCCTTTTTCCATATCAGAGAGGATTCTACAATGACTGCAATTGGCATTCAAATTGCCTCAACATATAGAAGGCATTGATTTACACAAGTACAGACATTTTTTATGTGAATCTTAGTTTTTGTATACATTAACGCTTTCCAGATTGTGTAAATTTGCTTATTTTGTTAACCTATTACAATAGAAAGCCTGTAGCCAAGGAAATCTCAAATTAACCTTTGATCTGTTTCTAATTCCATGGATTTTACTGAATTGAGTCTGCCATTTCTTTTTTGAAATGATGGTGCTGCATCCACTAGAATTTTGTAACAAATTTTATAAGGACTGGTAATTCAACATGCTGTAATTATTTTCTGCAAATATAGGCAGATTTTCTCACAGTTCTTTAGTGTTTCTCATTTCTGATGTTTCATGAAGATTTAATCCAGAACAGCCTGTTATCTGATAACATTCCAAAATTTAGAAATTTTGTAAGTTCGTTCCCATTTTTCTTGAAATCAATGAACTATAATATTTATACATGTGCTCATCCTTCATAGCACTTCCTTTTGTATTCCTCTGATAAAAAGGGTTATCATTCTTTGTCCTGGTATAAAGGCTTTTAAGATACTGCACTGTGAAACCTGGGTGTTGGGTTCTTTATCTGCTCAGTGAAACATCTAGGAAGAACCTTTGTCCTCTATATCTCAAATGGGATCACAGATGAAAATTTCTTTATATATTTCCTTTCCTACTCACTCATTTACAGAAAATTCTGCCATACGTATCAGATAAGGAGGCTGATTTTTTTTTTCTGATTACTCTGTCTTTTGAGGAATATTTGTCTCAAGTCCCCATCAACAGCAGTCAGATATTAACCATCATGGTTAGATAGGATTTTTGATCAGTAATTTGAGCTGTGAAGTGGTCCCTGGCTGCTACCAACTGCTTACATATTTTAGCCTAGATCATGCTGTAAAATGAAATGGGAAAGGCTACAGATTATTTGCAGCAGATTAACATATTTGAAAACCCACCAAGTTCTTATTTTGCTTTTGAAAATAATTAAGAAAACCTCCTTCTATGATAGGTCATTAACAGTTTAGTAACTGAGAGATCATAGAATCGTGTTAAGGTTGTAAAAATATCTAAGGTCTTAACCCACTGAACTGCTTCCCCAGGTGCCATATCTGCAGATTTTTTTGAACATTTTCAGGGATGGTGATTCCACCATTTCTTGCTGGGGACCCTATTCCAATGGCTGACCACCTTTTCAGTGAATACATTTTTCCTTGTGCCCAATCTAAACCTCCCATGGCACAAATTGAGGCCATTTTCTGTCATTTTGCCACTTGTTACCTGGGAGAAGAGACAATCCCCGCCTCATTACAACCTCCTTTTTAGGTAGTTGTACAGAGTGATGGGGTCCCCCTGAGCCTTCTTTTCTACAGCCTAAAGAACTACAGCTCACTCAGCTGCTTCTTTTAGAAAAGTGAATTTCATTATTTGCTTGTCCAAATATGAAAGATGGTAATTTGGTTACTTTTGTATTAAAAGCATATTGCTTACTCAGCATAAGTTCTGAGGCATCATCTTACCTAGCCAAATCAAATAGCTTAACTATGACAGATTTAATTCAAAGAGAACTGCAGAGTGTTCTCAGACTCAGAAAGAGAAATCAATTTATGCACGCAGAGTACTGAGCAACAGAAATCACAACTTCCTTGATGTCCCTTTAGTAATGGTGAAATTTGACAGTGAAATTCTATACCAGTGAAACAGAACTGTCTGGAAGCATTTTTTCCAGATTGTTTCTGTCATTTCAAATCTTTCACACTTTATGTTTGGGTAACCTGATCAAGGAACTATTCAGATGAATGCAAATACATACTTAGAACAATTTTCTGTGCTGGCAGAGGGGTCTGCAGTGCTTGCATAGATCAGAGCACGTGATCCACGGTAGGCACGCGTCGCTGTTGTGTTGTTGGACCTGAACTGGGTGGGTTTTGCAGGAACTAATGCCTATAGCCTGGAGGAGAAGAGGAACAGCTGTACGAGTACTGCTGCTCCTGAGCTTTCAGTAAGAGTGTGGTGCCTTGCCTGCCAGCCCACAGAGGTGGTGAGCTTGGTAAGCAGCACATTGTGCATAGCTGGGCCCACACAGTGAACCTGTCAGGGACCTGACTGCAGAATGTAGGCCATGTCACTGAGGTAGGGCCACACTGGCAGAGCAAGAGAGCCCTAATTGCTAGAACATTTCTTACAAATGAGGATGTGGCCAACATCTTATGCTGAACAAGACACTTGTCTAGTTTTTCAAAACACTGGGATTAAGTGACAGCTGCTTTTTTTATCTAATGGCAGAATTTCTTCAAATGCAACTCCTTCCGCATTTGACTTGCTTGCTCCACTTCTTGTCAAAGCAGAGCATATCAGATGTACTGAATACTCTGTTCAGCCATGTATGGAGGCTTCTTGAGTCCTACCCAATGCTGAAGTATTTCATCAAGCCAAATTTTGTCATTGCTATAGCTAGAGATGACATAAGAAGAAATATAGGATTTGCAACAAATTGCCTTAACATTTTTTAGGCTAAAGAAGAAATACAGTCATGCAGGATAAGCTGACTATAAGTTTTTCATATTTTTCGCTTTCTTCTCAAGATGTAGCTACTTAAGGTAGTTAGAACCAATTTATACTGTGGTATAACTGTTTGAGACAGAAGCATAAATAAAGCATCTCTAAGCTGGAAGCTAAGTACAGATATAATATACATTCCTTTTGTCAGCTTTGAAACTGGCCATTGTGTTTTAAAGTAATTTTATGAGATCATATGCTCTCAGTTATTTTTGTATTCTGCTGGTGTTTGTGTCACATTAGTTTTGCAGACTGTAATTTTTGACTCCTGATTAAATGTCTAGCTAGCTTTTTTACAACAAAGAGAAAAATGTTATCACCCTAACGAGCACTATCCAGTCCTTCATCCGTAAGCATGATGGCTGTCTTGTGATATTTACAGTCCGACAACATATTTTTATCTTGATTAAGCGATTTGGAGGGCATTTTTCTGGTTTGGAGTAGGGCATTTGCAATAATGCATGGCTTCATGTTTCTGCTGAGGTGTTTCCACACTCTCTTCTATTTTATTATTATGACTGGCCAGTTTAATATAAGGTATTTACATTTTTCTAGTGAGAGTTCTCTATTGAAGAGAAGGGTCTTGTTTCCATTGGGATATACAGCACTGCCTAACTGTGCCTGAGCGCTCTGCACAATGAGCTGCTCTGCAATAAGAGCTGCTTTTCTGCAAACAGAGTAATTCATTTCTTAAACAGCATGCTCAGATAAAAAGTAGTATTGTAAATTCAGTTTCAGCAAATAAACCATGGTGAATCACAAAGTGTCAGGAGGCAAAAGAAAATGTGTGTTCTTGTACCTGAACAAATTTATGTATTTTTTTGTCTCATTGATTCAAGGCTGGATGCCGGATCTTGCCTCATCTCTCTGTGCAGCTGTAGATTTCTGTCTTGGAACTGGAAGTCTCATTGGGATCAGAGCAAGAAGTCTGGGTTGGGGGATTGCTGTCCTCTGATTTTTAACTATGGAATAAAGAGAAAGAATGCTGATACTTTGCTTGTTTAGAGTTAATATAGTTACTGCAGTCACGTAGAACAAAAATTTACACAATAACCAACAATTTCTCCTGTGCTCTGAGGACTTTTTTTCATTGTAAAGTTTGGCTTTTATTTCACGTACTCAATTTCTCCACTCACATCTAACAATGTAATTATTCATAAATTCCCATGAGTAGAATTGAAGAAATATGCTGTGTCTTAGGGATATTTTAAGTTTTTCAAGACAGAAAGAGCTTGGTATCAGAATTATTATTGATTTCCAGTCGCTGTAGAGTACACACACACCACAATAAAGGTTAACTGCCTAGAAGAATATAAAAGAACAGCGACTTTAAGTAAAAAGGAATTCCAGCTGAAAAAGAAATCAGACTAAAGTAAATGCACTGAACTGCTTTCTTTATGTCTGGAATGTTTTCTTCATATGGCTACTGTAAAAACAATGTTTTCTTTTATTCTTTTAATTCTTCTGTTAATGCAGAAGGGAACACATCAATATTTAATTTGACCATGAGTGATACATATATTCCATTTAACCCCAAGTATATTTCAGACTTTGTATGTTTTTATAATGATGATGTGAATTTATAAATCCTTAATGCCCTTAATACAGCCCATATGTTGTGTTGAAATCCTTAGGAATCTGTAAAAATAAAAGTCAAGAAGATAGTTATGAGCTCCAAAAGCTAAAAACCAACCTAAGCCAGTCAAACAGCTAAAGATTTGTCAGCTGTATCCTAATGCTCCTAAACCTTTGGCAAAACAAATGTTGCACTTGAGAGCTTATTATATCTGGGCATTTTAAATCACTCTACAGAAATAATATAAAATAAAATAAAACGTTCTACTTCTAAATAGAAGGCATGATCCTGGCATCTGTGCTTCTGCCCCAAGTGCTGTCCTTCTGTGCCACAATCAGCATGAGCTTTTCTTAGATTTGTGCTTGTGGGCATATGGACAACTGGAAGTCATTTGGAGATGCCAGTTGTCCTCATTATTATCTTTTTCTTTTATCCTTTTCCACTGACAGTTGCTAAGGATAGTACGAGTTCTACTTTGGAGCAGTATGCAGCCAAGATTACTCCCTGTACATTTGAATCTTAGAAGAAAAGGACAAGAAAAGCTTATTGTAAGGACCAGCATGAATGTGTTTTTCACCAACAGAAGATGATTATGACTAAAGTTCTGACTCAGGTTTTTACACACACTTTCCCAGTACCTGCTAAAGATCAGTCAGATTGAAGCAATCAGGTGTTCTCATCCATTTACAAAGTTTTCATACCTGTTTAAAACCCAAGACTTCTAAACCTACAAGTCATTAGTAGTTTGGAGGCTACCCTGCCCATGGGACTTAGAATTTCTGCTTGTCATCCTACCTTTTGTTGGTGGCCTTTTGTTAGCCAACAATCGCTTTCTTCCTTTCATACCAGCTATTCATTTTGCTGTATTTTTTCCCATCCCCTCATAGTAAACTGATGAAGCAGCACAGCATTATAATGAATTCCTATTTGGTTAGGCAAAAGTTGGATTGTTGTGAGTAATCGAATTACTCCTCTGGAGACAGGACTTCTAAGTAAAGTGATGAGGTGAGGCGATTACAGCTGTAACCCTTACAAGCATAAAAAGATGTGTTATGCTAATCCTTTGTGAATGGGTTGAATTGAAAGTGAGGGAAATAAAAAAGAATGCTCTTGAAAGAAGAAGGGGGGTATGAAAGGACTACTGTGTCATTTATTCCCTTTTCATTCATTCTCTCAAAAAAAATTGTGGCAAACTGGAGTATTTTACCTTTCAAGTCTGACATTCAAATCATTTAATCTTTAACTGCCTTAAATATTGTGTGAAAAAAAAAATGCGGGGGTGGGAAGAAAGGTATAGCAAAAAAAAAAAAAGTGTGAAAAAGTGCCAGTTAGTATAGGCTGCTTTTTGGTTAAGGTTGCTAAACATGGTATGACCTTATCTTACCTTGTTGTAAAACCAGCGTAGTGAGGAAGGGGAAAAGAGAAACTGTGGAAAGTAAGAGTTATGCCAAACATTATCTTTATCTGAAAACACTTATAGTTCAAGTGTGAGATCCTTGTTACCCCCAGGCTTGTTTATTTTCTGTTTCCACTCTTTCAGCTGTTAAATAAGAATTCTCTGTCTCAAATTAATACCTGAAAAGGCTTTTAAAGGTTAAACTAGAAGGAGAGATGGCATGCCAGTTATGGTGTAGTAACTAACTGAATAGAGCATCATAAATATGTCATTAATTGGACACAAAGAAACAGCCTATTCATTTTTAGACTACCAACCTGAATATAAACAGATAATGGTATAAGTAGCTTTTGGGTTTCTTCTGTGGGTTATTTTATTCTTAAAATTTTGACCAATTTTCATTTTTGCTCTTTTTTTTTCCTTTCTGTGTACTTTTTCGTGGGTGGAAAATTGACCCCGACGAGCATTTAAGCACTCATTCAGCTGTTCTGCTCACCAGCAAAATGGGAAAGAGAATCAGAAGAGGGAAAGCAAGAAAACCTGTGAGCTAAGAATGGTTTAATAAGAAATTATTATTTATTAAAAAAAAAAAAAGGATACAAAGTCAATCACTCACTACCTCCTATTCCTAGTCTTATACTCAGACCATCTCCAAGCTTTGGAAAAACAGAATTCTGTTTTTATTTGAGCATGACCTCATATGACATGGGATACCCTTTGGGGCAGTGTGAGAAAGGAGGAAGCCTTGATGCTGTGCAAGTACTGCTCAACAATAGCTAAAACAATGTTATCAACACTGTTTTAATCACAAATTAAAAGCATAGCACCCTAAGAACTCTAGTGAGGAAGGTTTACTCCACATCAGCCAGACTAATCCTTACTCCATCCTCCGCCAGACAGATTCCTTACCAATGCTTACACTTTATAGTCACGCTTTTCAGCATATTATACGTCCACTGATAATGAAGGAAGTTTCAGTAAAATTTCTTCCCCTTTGTAGGTTTACAGTAATGATTCAAATTTGGTGTTCTGAAGTTTCATATTAATGAAATTCTTCATTAGCTCTAAATTGGAAAAAAGATACCAATGGGCACAAGGCAATGAACTGCTTATTCTTCCCTGTCAGATGCCTGAAACTAACTGGAATTTAAGAGTAGGGCCTTTGTGGAAAAAGGAAGAAAATTATAATTCCCAGAGTGTGATACTTCATGCTTGCATTTTCCCCAAATTCCTTGAGTTCAGCCTCCCTGAAAAGTCTCTGTGTATTACTCTCTTACTGTTTTGCCCACATCCCTATTTAATGTATTGGCTAAGGTGAAAAGACTTCTTTTAACCTTAGAAATTATTCTCAAACCATTTCTGTTCATTTCACTGTGACTGGAACAGACCCTTGTGCACAAGGAGCCCTGTTTGAAGAGGGAGGGATAACCCAGCTCTGAACCTAACTCAGCTTAATATCAGCTGTAATCTTCTCTGATCCAGTGTTGAAGACAGGAATGAAATCCAAGATGACATATTCTGTTACTAGAGTATTTGTTGGGCCAAGCACATCAAGAAATGTCTCTACAGCAGGAGTTCCTTAGAGTTGTTACCAACCTGCAGCAGCATAGTGGAAGGTATTATTGGAGAAGGATATTTGGGTCTAATAGGGGAGAAAATGCCAGCATAGACAGCTATTTCTTCTGGAGTTGTGGGATGAGGAGTATTTGCCTTTTTCAAAAAAAATTTGTTTAAAATTGGCTGTTGTCACTGGGTTTACAATCAGCAATTGTAATTAAAAGTTCTTGAATATTAATGGTACTTTTTATCCTTACCAAAAGTCAAGATTAGTGGAAGCTGGTTCAATGTGATGAAACTTATTTAGAATTCAGATCCGCTAAGTGAATATTTTTAAGTCAATGAGCTGAGTGAGAAAGAAATTTAGTATATTGTTACTCAGTAAAATATTTCATGTTTCTTAAAAGGGGCTTTACAAGTGTTCAATAAACAGTGAAAACTGATATTATATAAAAATATCTTCTGGTAAAAAAACTGACTTAATAAATATCTACAATGTCTATGAATATTTAATAAGGCATTTTTTTATTCGTGGACATAAATACATTTTGCTGTAAATGTCTGAAAAGATTTTTTTTGCATATGATTCTGCTGGAAGCTTAGAGCAAATACATTTAACTAATTGATGGAAAACGTTTCAGTAAGTATTCCTGTTATGTAAACTGGTAGTCCTTAAATTAGCATCTTTGTTCACTATGTTTCATGAAGCAAAAGGTAGAATATTGAAAATAAGGCTTTTCTTTTAGTAGTTTCCATTAACTGTGGTTGAAACATTCCTTGTTTNTCTATCATTTAAGTTTCCATTAACTGTGGTTGAAACATTCCTTGTTTTTCCATCCTGGCATAACTGCCTTTATTTCTGTAGAAGTCCTGCTCTCAAATGCATATGGAGGTGTTTGATTGGCCAGGTCTCAATAGAATAACTGAATGTAAAGAATATTTAAAATACTTGAAGTAAACTGGAACATTTTTTAGTTTAAAAACCTGTTCACACTCATTCACATTGCTAATAGAATTTTTTTCAAAAGTAAACAGACACTGAAATTTAGTCATTACTTTGTTTGTCTTTAGGCTTAATCTGATTTGAATTCATTCATTTGGTCAGTACAGGTTACTTTTATAAATATTTTTTGAAGCTTAGGAAAAGGTATACAGGCTTAAAAACCTTAAAAGAAACATAAAAAGTAGAAGCAGTTGGAGTACTTTGAGACAGGAATTGTTTGATTGTGGAGCAGGGGCAAAGGTAAAGGAAGGTTAAATGATAGAATCTTTGCTGATATTTTCTGTTAAGTAGAAGGTAACACCACTTCCCTCATTTCAGTGATGTTAGTTGGTTGTTTCTGTCTGCACAGTAAGAAATACGAAGGGATGTACTTGCTCCAGCTAAAGGTGAAGGCTTGCTAGCAGTGACCCAAGGTATATGTCACAAGGAGGTTGATCTGTAAATGACCTCAAACAGATTTGATAGTGCCTTTCAGTCGTGTTTCCTAGCACTATTTGCATTCCTGTTCTGCTCATCTCACAAAAAAAGGAAGCTGAATTTATGCTGAATTAATGGTAGTTTTCTGTGGTGGCAGCATGTGCAGTTACACCTTGAGTTCCCATTGCTAACCAGCACAAGGGATGGGGTTTCTAGAGTGTGTGAAGTAATGTCTGTAACAGGTCTGGATTGTGCCTTCAGAAAGAAGGAAAGAAGTAGGCTACCTCTTTCACTCACAGAGATCCACATTTGGATTTTCTTCTCTTTTCACTGGCATTCAGATTCATGTAGCTAGGGATACAAATCCAGTTCAATTTAAACTGACATTTTACAATCACAAATTACTGATTTCCTTTACATTTCTTACTTTTCTTTTTCATCATTCCGTCCTGCTGAAGTTTTGTAGTGATAAAAATGGCTTTTATAGTTTTCTCATGAAGTTGTTTAATATTTGCTTCAGAAAGACATGATTGTTCTCCACTTTCTGTTTCTTAAATGCTTGAAGTTTGCAAACAGTTTTGTATTTCATTTTACTTTTTAAGTATTTGCTAGATAGCCAGTGTGATCATATCAGACTGCATTATGTTTTCATGTAGTACTTAGCAGTCTTATCATTACAACACAATCAGGCAAGAGAAGGTCTTATCAGATACTGTCATTCCAT
>VWYI01004037.1:0-36851 GCA_013399455.1 Anthoscopus minutus | reverse complement strand
AATTAGATATGAGTTAAACTGAGATAACCATTCTGTAATTACACATACAGAAGAAATATTTGCTACAGAAAAGCAAAAACTCATGTTTTGTACTCAGTAAGGAGATTGTTATGACAATAATTTAATGGAATAATAGCTATCAAATTCTTGCATAACATCTTTTGTCACTGGATATCAAAGTGACTTACAAGAAGGCTGAATTTTTTTTCTTTTTGTTCCATGGTACTACTGATGTTAAAGTGAAAAATGCAAGGGCATCTCTGAACCTTAACCAGTGGCATGTAAATCTAGACAACAGAGCACTGATAAGACTGGTTTTGAATCCCAGCAGCTACAGCTATATCAGGTTTACTGTGCTACATGAACTTACTGGGATTCCAGCACCTCTACTCCCATGCTGGAGGCAGGATGTGTTGTAAGGTGGGTAAGTGGATGCTCCAAGTGCAGTGCTCCATGCACTACCACACAACTCCTGCTGTCCTCTTGCTCTTATGAACAACAAAAGAATCTTAATTCTTTCATAATAAGCTGAAAATAGTGGAGAAAACAGAAAAAGGTATTGTGTCCACTAAATAAAACATAAGACAAAGAGATTTTTGCTTCTGATGCTACGAAACATCTCAGTTTAAGATTTGGATCTCACTAGAAATTATCAGAGGTGATGAAACAGCATTTTTTAAATGTCCTTCATTACTATACAAGTTACTTATTAGGAGAAGAAGAGTTTATTTAAATTCGAGGACCCGGATTTAAAGTAAATATTTCTGGATCCTAATGGTATCTTTTTTTTTTCATATTTTAAAAGAATAATTTATTGGAACAGTAACTTTTTGTGTGCAAAAGTATAAATGTGTTCATAAAGAAAGGTTTATTTTTGGTTGCAAAATGCAGTGATCTAGATAGAAGTAACTGTTTGAGACAGGAATGTTCTATCCAGTTATTGCCAGGAAACAATAATGTAAAAAAAAGAAGATAGTATATTTTAGAATTTCCCTGTCTCTTACACTCCATTGCTATTACTGACCATTCTCTAAAGCAGAATTAACGATCTGGTACAGCACAGATGTTCTTATGTTATGTTGAAAACAAAAAGAAGATCACCTGTATTTTTTTTCCTTTCTCACCGTCAGACTTCTGACTGAGGGAGTTTGCCACAGGGCTTGCAGCCAATGTTCTGGATGTAGCAGGCTATAGCATTTACTCTGTTTATGCAACCAAACCTTGTTTAGCCTACACTTGACAAACTGAATTTTAAATTTCTACAAAGTTAAGAAGATAACATACACTATCTAATTAGGAGAGAGGGTTTTTTTTTAATTATTCGTTCCTGCCAACTCTGTTTTGTTCCTTCAACTACAAAATTTCTCCCTCCTGGAGAACTGGAATTCCCCTCAGTTAGAAATGTACTTTCAAGAATACCAAAAGCGAAAAAAAAGAATTACTTGCTTTTGAGGTGTGTGGTAGCAAACGCCAGATGTAATACTATGCATTGTCTAGTACGTGACTGATTAATGAATTGTGTCCTTATATTTTATTAAAGTAATCAAGCAGAAACGTTGAAATTGAATCTTCGTATTTCAAAGTATCATAACAAACAGCCTTTGAACTTAGGAGAAACAAGTAATGCTAGTGGGTTTGTATCCATACCCATGACTGTCTGGGGATATAAGCAAGGCAAGGTTTGGAGGCAAAGGTAACCTTTAGAAGATGAACTCTTAAAGTCAGAGAAAAATAAAATAAGATTTCTTTCCCATAAAAGAAAAAAAGAATTGCCATTACTTTGAATATATTATTGAAGGTCTAATTAGCAAGGAAAACCAGGATATTTTTAATTTAAATATTTATAAATTAACTGTTTCATTATGAAATTTCCTGTTGAGAGAAGGGTGAAGATTTTTAAACGGAGAAAAATGCAGTCTGATATAATATTAAAATCCAAGTTTGTATAGCATAACTTTAAGAAATCTCTTGAGAATTTATAACACTTAAGAATTTTTTTTTTTTTAATTATAGGAGAGTCTTTCTGTTAACCGTTTCCTGCTTTAGAAATTACTTACTATAGGATCTAGGATCACAGGATAAACCATTTCAAAAGGGAGCTCAAAAGGTCTCTAATCCAGCCTCTTGCTTTAAATGGGGTCAGAATGAGATCAGAATGCTCAGGGCTTTATTATTCCAGGTCTCAAAATCCTTCAAAGGAAGGTGATTGCAAAACTTCTCTGAGCACCTTCTTCATGTGTCTGACTCTCTCATAACAAAACAGGTGTTCCTTATATCCAGCGTGAATCTTGTTTCAATGTTTACAGTCTCTTGTCCTCCCACCCATTAAATCTGTGAAGAGCTTGATTCCATGTTCTTGATAACCTCCATGCAGACATGGGCATGGGCATGCTGCTGTTCTGCTGTTTTCCAAGATCTTATTTTCTGCAGGCGGGGCAAGCCTTGAGACCAATGGGTGATTTGCCTTCGATTTTTATGAATCATGGTACTGCTGAGCAGTGCTTTTCTTGGGAAACTATTTGATCGATTATCTATGCTGCCATTTAAAACACAGCCAGAATATGGGATAAGACGTCACAGGCTGCCTAAAATTTAAGAGCAACAAACAAGGAAGTTGTACCACGGTCATTCTTTGGTCCATCAGCTGAAAATATGACCTGGTTTCAGCTGATTCTAACAGTTATCTAATTTGTGTATATACGTGTATCTGGTCACATGGTCCAAATGCTCATCCAGAGACAACAGGGCTATGAACTCCTATAATACATACTAATGTAGAATAGGAACCTGTAACTGTTTCACTCATTTTCACAGCTAGAACTCTTTAAATGCCCCACAAAAATGAAAATCTGTAAATCTGTAATCTGCAAATCAGTGTATCTCCATCTGATTTACTTATGGTATTGCATGCGGATAGATTCTGAATGGCACACTGAAGCTTAAAAGAGGAATTATATAAGTAATGGTGTTGGAATAAAAAGTATAATGCAACAAATAGTGTCAAAAGGATACAACTGAAGTCTAGTGTTGACACTACAACGCCTCACCTCATTACATGGAGCATGTTTTTAGAAAACAGTTCTGTCTGGAAGACAAATTAGTTTCTTGCCCTAAAAATGAGCTAGAAGGAAAAACAGACAGGAAAGAGAGAGAAAGAACTTAATGTTACCCCAACTTTTAGTAGATTCAAAGTATATTTTTCATCTTGATCATTATTATTCCCATAAAAGCTATTACAATATATTCTATTGCAATTTCATGGCACACTGCCAAGCTCCAGCATTTTCATTACAATGGCAAATACCTAGAAACAGTAATCTGAAAACTGGAAAGGAAAGGAGATTATGAGATATTTGTATTTCATCTGTTTAGAACCATGCAAACTGCCTGCATTTTGTCTTTTGAAGTTCAGAAACTACCTCTAGAAAAAACAATTTATTTCCATTTTAGAGGTATTATCTGGGTAAGTGGCATTATTTTATTGTGTTATAATTCAAAAAAAAACCCAGATGGTTCTGAAAGAGTTGTTCTCACTATTCTTTCCTCTGACCTTTTTATTATTCAGCTTGTGAAAAAAATTCCTTTAAAGTGCCAAATTAATGGTAACAACTTTGACACTTTACAGTATCCTTTGTGTATACCACTTCTTGCTAGAGTTCACACCCGTACTATCTCTTTAATCACAAAACACAGCTACAACTTATTGTTCTAAGTGCCAAAAGCCCAAATAGAAACAACAGGAAGGGAATGAGCAGCAAAAATACATTATATTTTTAATCTGTGTGGTTTAAAACTGTTGTTACCAGCATCCACATTGTTGTTTTGGAATTTTTATCACAAGTCATTTTGACATTTCAACTAGTATCTGTATTCTAAATTAGAAAATAAAATTTTTCTACCATCTATACTACAAACACACTAGTTAATAAGTGGTCACATTCATTTTGATGTAATATTAATCTCCTGAAGAAATAAAAAAACCAGTACATTCTCTAATAATAAACAAAATCCTACTTGTTTAAGAAGGTAACATTACCATTATTTTTCATTCTGAGAACTGATCTGATTTTCTGAAAAAAATTTGTGATTTCATCAAATATATTTGTATTCAAATCACAGTCTGTGGCTTCTATGCATATTCTATATTAATAATGTATACAAAGTTGATAACTGAAGTTTATAGGAGCTAGAACCTGAATTAAATTGATTTTAATTTTTTTTAGAGAAAGAAACAGAAGAAAAAATACAATCAACTGAAAAAAATCCCTACCCTAAAAACACCTACCTTTTCAAAAATTATGTAATTTTGTTTCTCTTCAAGGTGCTCAAGCTGCATTTCAGGATTCCCCAGCACAGAAAACACATGGACTTATTGCAGCAGGTCCAGAGGAGGACCACAAAGGTGATCCAGGGGGCTGGAGAACTTCTCCTATGAGAACAGGCTGAGAAAGATGGGTTTGTTTAGCCTGTAGTAAAAAGGCTACGGGCAAACCTTATTGTGGCCTTTGGGTGCCTAAGGGGGTCATACAAGTAAGATGGGAACAAACATTTTAGCAGGGCCTATTTCAACAGGACAAAGGATAACAGATTTAAACCAAAAAAAGGATCAGTTTGGGTAAGATTTAAGGAAGAAGATTTTTTTCAATGAGGGTGGTAAAACACTTGAACACATTGCCCAGAGAGGTGGAAGACGTCATGGTCAGATTGGATGGGAGTCTGAGCAACTTGATCTAGTGGAAAATGTCCTTGCTTATCTGGTAGGACTTGGACTAGATAACATTTAAAGGTCCTTTCCAAGCCAAACTATTCCATGATACTACAATTCTATGATTTTTTTCTCTTCCCTCGCCACTTCCAAAGCTTCCACCTCCCCCCACCTCCCATCACTCCGTGCTTTGCCTTACCTTGAGCTGGAGCTGGGATATGCATTTCTCTCTTTTTATGTGCTTTCCCTACTAGCATTCTTATTCTTCCAGTATTAGCCAGGAGCACCCCTTAGGCTGACAGCCAATGCTCCTTAATTTCTGCTTTTGACCCTTTTAAGGAAGAACCTTAGAGACAGAAGGCTGGACTGGACCAGAGTAGGATCTCTGCACCATGCAATCTCTCACTCACTCCCCAACCAGCAGAATCAAGGAGAGAATCAGGAGGTTAAAAGACAGAAACCTGTGAGTTGAGATAAAACCAGCTTAATAGGGAAAGCAAAAGCCATACACACGGGCAAAGCAAAACAAGGAACGAATTCACTGCTTCATACGGGCAGGCAGGTGTTCAGCCATCCCCAGGCAAACATAATGAGTATCAGTGACTTGGGAAGAGAGCACCGAATCCCATCACTCCTGATGTTCCCTCTTCCTCCTTCTTTATATACTGAGCATGATGTCATATGGTCTGGAATATCCCTCTGGGCAGCTGGGGCCTGCTGTCCCAGCTGTGCATCCTCTCAACTTCCCATGCACCCAAAGCCTCCTTGCCATTGTGGCAGTATGAAAAAGCAAAAAAGTGTGTAAGCACTGCTCAGCAATAAAAGAAAAAGATCTCTAAATCATCAACCCTCTCTTCATCACACATCTAAACCACAGCCCTATACCAGCCACTGTGAAGAAAATTAACTCTACCCCAGACAAAACACCCACAACGGTATAAAATGAAATAAAATATAAGGAATCTTTTCAGAAAGCTGCAAAACCAGCAGGAAAACCTGTAACAGTCTGATAATCCTTCCTCTTATTTGTAAATAAGCACAAACAGAAAAAATACAGACCCAAAAAAGCCCTTATCTTTCTGGTCCCTGTTCCATACTGTGGGGTTTTTTTCACATTATAGTCCTGACAAATGCAGCATTTACATCTCGCTCCAGAATAGCAGAATTGCAGATGAAGTGCTGCAGGTACTACACAGGGAGAACATTTCTGCACTAAGCAGAAACAACATTTTTCTAACTTCATGTTTTTGAATCTATTGGCTAAAAATCACTGGGTTTTATTATTTTTGAAAATAAATATATATTAACACATAGATAGAAATAATTTCAACAAAATTATTTGTAGACAGCTAGATTTAAGCTTTGTCCTCAGCATAAGTGAAGCATTTATTTTATATCAGTTCAAAGCAGCTAATTTTTGCCAACAAAACAGAAATTAAGGGAATGTTATTTCCCCAGCTGGAACCATAATTACAACTTGTTTTCCTTATAAGTTCTTGATGATCAAGTCAGGGTTAGTAGTACTAAGCAATTATTATACACCAAAATATTAATGTATAAAAATACAGTTTCATTAATATATAATAAAATACATTTCCATTTGAGATAATGAAAATTTTTAATTTGGAAATTATTATGTTTTATTGTGTGTTATTAATTTAATTTTATTAACTATTTATCTTAATATAGACATTAAGTATAATATTTTAGATATTAATTATGTATTTAGTACTGTAAAAAAACCCAATTCATTAGCCAAGTATTATTTCTCTTAAGAATTCAAGCACTCTTCTTGCTTGATCTCATTCAACTTTTATTCCTGAAAAAAAGGAATATCCTTAATGGGCTTACTTTGAATGAGAGAATATTGTACTCCATGTGTTCATTAGGAGTTCAGATTAATGTAAAGGACATTATTTTTCAGGGAAACGGTCAATTTCTTAAAACTCTTGGAGATGATACTTAGCTTTATAACTCAGTAGAGACATTCTCCATTAAAATAAACATCTTTTTAATAAAGTACTTGAAAGTGAAGAGGAAAGAGGTTAAATAATGCCCTGACAAGTACATAAAATTCAGTCATGACAAGTTTTGATATACTTAAGGGCTTGAATCTTCCACTCAAGTGAAATTCCATGTTGCAAAAAGAACCTTGGAAGTCCTGATGGACAAGATGAATTTGAGCCAGCAATGTGCCCTTGTGGCAAAAAGCAACTGCATCCCAGAGGTGGCTTAGGGAAGACCACTACCACCAGGTCGAGGAATGTGGTTCTTTCTCTCTGCTCAGCAGCGAGGAGACACATCTGGAGGCCTGTTCTGGGCTCTGCATAAAAGACAGAACTTACCAGAAGAACCATGAAGATGTTTAAGGGATAGGAGCATCTGGCATATGAAGAGAGGCTCAGGGAGATGGGACTTTTCCAGCCTGGAGAAGGCTCATGGGGATCCTTCACCATATCTGACTGGTGGCAGTAAAGAAGACAAGGGACAATGTCTTCTCAATGGTATACACTAAAAGGAGCAAGAACTAATAGCAGAAATGGAATACAACAAAGTTCATTTATACATTAAGAAAAAAAATCCTTTTCCTAATGAATTTTGGATTCAAAATACCACGTTTGTACATGCGTAACAAGAGAGATGGGGTATTTTCCCCTTCCACTGTGATGTAGAGAGCTCATTGGTTATGCACATCAGAAGCAGGATTTTAAACACTTTAAAGCTGTTGAAGACACAATTTTTCAATTAGTAGGATACATCTCTACCCATCAGACTAATAAAAAGAGTCTTTTATGAACTTGGCATAGAAACATGTCAAAAAAAACAAGCATGGCCTTCAGTGTGACATAGACAATTTTTATCTTGGGCATAATTAAGTCATTAGCAGCAGCCATTTAGGATCATAAATATTTTTGCTTATTAAAATAAAGTGCCCATTGGATATCAGGAACCAAAAGTGTTGGGTTTTTTACTGGATCGTTGTGTAGAATACTGAATTATTGAACATATAGTCAAAATTTGAGAGATTTTTTACTTTAGCCCAACTACTTGGTCTAATATATATTTCTTTTGTTTTCTCTTTAAGAAATGTTTTCTTTTCAGAGATTTTTTAGCTGGTTTAAAACCAAAGTCTTTAATACACATCTCAAATACTTTATACCATCTTGACATTTGATTTGCCAAATTTCATATCTGTTCTGTGTTTGTGTTTGTTGTTTTGGCTACTACTTTCCATAATGTATATAGCAGCTAATTTTATCTTAGAAACATTCAATTTAATTTTAGTTTGATTTGGCTTTCATCCAGCTACAGTTGTCAGGGATAATACAAATCCCAACACAGTAATGCTAAAGGATTTAGATTTGTCCCACTAATATTCTATAGTCTTAAGTGGATTTGTTTCATTTGTTTAATTTATCCTTTCTACATCCTCCTCTTTCTCAGCTTTGGATCAGACTTGAAGAATGGACAAGCATATATTGGATATGTATGAGTAACTGTAGTCCCTGAACCTCAACAACCTTATTTTGCCAGCTGTTGCTCATCAGGTTTTTTTAATATGAGCATTATTGACTGTTAAAGAGGATCTTACACCTGGTTCAAGTCTTTCTCACTAAAACAGGAAGACTGTGAACAACACTCAATATCTGCAAGACACAAAACAGAATTCTGTTTATGTGGATGGTTTTTCTTACTGTTACTTGCAATTAGGTCTTAACAATTTTAATGAAATTGTGCCTTTATTTAATGTACCTTCTACCTTGGAAATTACTGGTAAAATTCAGAAGATTTTACATTTCAGTCTAAAAGGTCAATAAGAGTTACTTGTAGAATGGTACTGGCACACCTGGTATTGAAAATCAAATAGGAGATTTGAAAGAGAAAAAAAATAGAAACACATTTTAATATATGAAACCACTAGACCAAATTTTTCAGAATATAAAGCATTTTTATTTCAAAATCTTTTGATTTTGTTACTTGTCAAAGTTTTAATGAACTCTAAGTTTTCCAAATTGCTGGCAGTTGAATTAATTGCCTCTCATATCTGTAAGAAAATTCTTGTTCCATTTCAGAACTAAAAATTGTATGTGATGAAATTCTCTGCGTAATGAAAAGAAATTGCCTTTACTATAGATGCCAGTCATTGTGTAAGAAACTAATATTAGTCTTGAGTTATTACCTCGCTTTACCATCTTTTCTATGTTTGTTCTTATATTAGAAAACAATGCACACTATAAATTAGTTATTTATTCAAATAATTTATTGCTGTAAACTTTGTGTTGCAAATTGCATTTTGTAGAAAATGTATTTTATTTTTATTTAATTCCTGGCACTCAGCTTGTTTGTGCATCTAATTCTTTCCAATATACTTAGAGACAAATACTGAATAAAACAAGTCTTTCCTGCCTGCATTTGCTTTTTTTTTTTTTAATTCCGTGTCTTATCATTAAGTTACTGCGTGCCTAAGCACAACATCAACGGCCCACATTGCTAAATAAAAAATATGTTAAATGTGACCAACATCTAGAGAATTCAACTGTTCCATTTTACTTGGAGAAAAGATTGCCAATGTGGTAAATTTAATGCACACAAAATCATTTGAGTTCTTAATTTCAGGTGAGAATTATTTTTGATCATCTGAAGACGTCCCTAAATTACAATATTCTATTTGATAATTTTTTACACAAACATTAAATGCTGTATAGAATATTTATCAACATAGTAACATCTAATTTCTAAGGAACTACTAATTCCTGATTTTTTTAAATTACATTTTATTTTACATTAGAGGTTTCTTCTCTTGTTCCCAATGGAATGTACTGACAATTTCAAATTATCCTTTACCCGACAAATATAATCTCAAATATATTTCAAGTATTCTACCAGACTTCTTTCTAAATTGCTAATAGAAGTGGTCTCCTGGCATTTGTGGTGTGAAATTTTAACCTTTTTTTGATATCTATTGAGCATATTATACCCAGATATGGAGGTATATAATGTTTATTTAAACTGAAGGGTTTGACATATTTTACCATACTACATTTCCCAAAGAAGTGCTTCTTTCAAAAAAGGCCTATGAAAAGTCCCTATGCTGGCAGTTAGCACAAGAAATGCCTGAAGTTTTTATTAAAGAGATTTACTAATCCCAGAAACTTCTTACAGGAAAATCCTCAGTAGGCCTGATGCCTGAAATATCTCAAGGGCAAATCAAAACCAACTTGTGTTTTGGGTTCAGTTTTTTTGTTTGTTTATAGGGTCACAGAAATACAGAATGGTTTGGGTTGGAAGGGACCTTAGCCATCATCTAGTTCCAACCCTTCTTCCACTCCATCAGATTGCTGAGGTTGCCCCATCCAACTGGTTTTGAACACTTCTGGGGTGGTGCATCCATAGCTTCTTTGGGCACGCTTTTCAGTGTCTCATCACCCTTACTCAAAGAATTTCTTCCTAATATCTAATCTACTACTCTTTTTCAATTTAAAGCCATTACTCTTTGTTCTATCATTAAATGTCCTTGTAAAAAGTCCCTCTCCAACCCTCTTTCAGGTGCCCTTTAGGTACTGGAAGGCTGCCATAAGGCCTCCTTGGAGCCTCCTCTTCTCCGGGAGGAACAGCCCCAGCTCTTAGCCTGTCATTATAGGAGAGGTGATTCATCCCTGCCATCATCTTGGTGGCTTCTCCTGGACTCACTCCAATAGGTCCATATTCTTCCTGCGCTGAGACCCTGAGGCTGATGCAGCCCTGCAGGTGGGGTCTCAGTAGAGCAGGGGAGAGAGAGGGGCAGAATCCCCTCCCTGGACCTGCTGCCCACGCTGCTCTGGATGCAGCCCACGGCACAATTGGCTTTCTGGGCTGCATGTGCTCATTGCCAGGTCATGTCATTTTCTAAGTGTCTCTTACCATAAGAAGTGGATCCGTCCCTCTGCAGATGTAGCAGATTATCTATGAATTATTCACTATCAAAATACATGTGACAATTGTCTTCTGTTATGAAATATACATAATTCATAAGACATCTGTTCTGTGTTTTCACATTTAAGTGGTACAAAGTGCACAACAGCAAATGGTGTGAAATGGATACATAGGAATGTTTTGTTTCCTATCACTTTTTCTCTCAGGCTGTTCAATAAAGGCTAAAGAGAAAGCCTTATACCAATTTATTCTATACATGTATTTCTTCATTGATTTGATAAAAAAATTAATTTCTACTAATTCTCTTTTTCATCATAATCTCAAGAGAATTAATCAAGAATGGATACCATGGGTCCATTTAGTAGAAAACAAAATGAAAAATATCTGTCAACTGTGCTAGATGTAAATACCTTATGAATATAAAATAAGTAGTTTTACATGTGGGTTTGCAAACATATATATTGCATATATTGTATATATGTTTGTGTATGTATATATATGTATAGATACTTTGATATCACAATGAAATTAAGGAGCAATTCCACTGAACACTCTTTTATTCTTTTTTTTTTAAACTACTGCTTAGAAGTGACATACCTTCAAGTCTTCAGAAGCAAACAAAATCACTCAGCATTCAGAACTTTCCGGTTCAGGGTGCAATTAAATTGCACAATAAACAAAAAGAACATTAAATGGTCTCCGATCTCATAACTACTATTCAATGAAAAATATTCACATGCCAGGAAAGCTCATTTTTCAAATACTGCCTCTGTCTTGAGTAGGATACTGAATTGAAATCTCATTACAATGGACCATAACTCTATCCAACTGTAGCACTTTGCTTCCATGATTTCAGAGCACTACATTTAAATTTGCTTCTCAAACTTAAATGGCTTCCTAGAAAAAAAAGAAAAAATTCAAGTTATGAAAAAAATTTATTGTAGAAAATTTTGTACTGAAACACAGAAGAAAATAACAAAAATTTTGTTAATTTGGTGGAGGTAAAAAATACCTAGAAAAACATTTATATCATCTCGAAAATAAAGCCTATCTCAATTCGTCTTAAATTTTTATGCAAAAAAATACATATTTTCTAAGACAAATTTATTAGAAATATATTACTTACTTCTAGAACTCAATCTTAAAATTCAGGATACTTAGAACATGAAAATAACCACAAAAATAGTCAAAGGTATATTTCTTGGTATAAATCTAATGCTTATCATTGTACATAACTAAGAAAATTAATCTCAGTGCATGTGAAAATATAGTTTGCTATCTTCTGGATTTAGATGAAGCTTAGAACATATTCTGAAAGGTTTGAAAGACAGTCATGATCATTAACTGTTCTGGCAACACTAAGTGATGAAGCTGGAGATGAACATCTTACTGCCATCCTGGAAACAGACCTCAGACACATTATTTGTCACCTCTTGCTGCAGGCCAGTGGGCAGCCTGTGTAGACCAACTTACAGTGTTGTCCTCAAAAGACCTGTAAGACTCTAGCAATTTGAACACCTAGTGATTCAGAGAAGCTTCAGAAAATAGAAGTTTCTCCCATTACAATTTAGTGTTCTGAGCACTTTTAAGCTAAGGTTCAAATCTTCCTTGGAATAAAAGATGGCAAAAGAAGATCTTGTTTTTCAAGAACCAGAATTAATGTTCCTTAAATGCATTAGATATCTATTGAGATAGAAAGTAATAAGAAAAGTGAGTCCATAATCTTAGTTTGATTTATCAATCAAACTAAAAGGAAATATGAAGAACTTCAGACAATGGATAGGAAGGTTTTCATGTTCTTACTCAAACCTTACAGTAAAATAGACCTGCTGTTAAATGCTAGAAGCAAAATCCTAATAAATCTCCAGTATGAACCTGGCAATGCAGAGTCTTGGCTGACCCCAGCTGCCACCCCTTGGCTGGCCTTGCTCCCTGCTGGGGGCAGGGAACTCCATCCCAGCCTGCGAGATTCACTCTGCGCTGAATGTGCCACCCAGCAGCAGCCAGCCAATCCCAGTGGCACGGGACAGAAAGTCCCATGGAGTTAGGATCAAGGATGGCAGAGTCTAGACTGTGCTAGTCTATTGGGCAAAGCAGATCATGTCCTTGAGCAAGAAAGATCAGAGACCCAGCTCTCGGGTTCCTATATTGCAAAGCAGTATCCACTATTGCAAACCAGTATCCACTAAAATGCTTTTATCAAAACAAATATTCCAATCGCGGATTGGATTCCAATCGCGGAGAATGATTAGAACTATTCAAGCAATGATAACAGAAGTGGTTTCTTGGGTAGTTATATTTGGCAGAGTAAAACCAGAAGTTTTGTCTAAATATCTCCCATATTCTGAAAGCCTTAAACTTCCAAAGGGAGCCAAAGTGTCTTTAGAAATAGATTAATGAAATTATGTTTAAATAGATCTTTTCTTATGTGGGAAGTATGTGGAGCTCAAAGCAGGCCCGCTTCTGGTTCTGTCAGACATTATTTTGATTCTGAATGCAATCAGGAATGAGGAACTCAAATGTAGATAAAAAGCTTACAAGAGGGAAGTTATCTTAGGACCTAACACAAGGTGATCCATGTAACCAAAGAGTAAGGTTTAATTAGACTAAGATCATAAGTGGCATAAAAATGTAAAAACCTAAGTGAAACTGAATGCAGTCAAAGCTTTCTAAATAGAGTGTGTTGTGGTAGTTCCAGAGCAATGAGATCCTTCTCTAGAAACAAGACCCATATGACCTTTTTTGTGAAGTCATTAAGTTTCAATGAGAAGTCTGTTACCCTGCACTAGATTATTCATACAGCAGCAACAATCAGAATTATTGAATTTCAATACAAAAAATCTGTTATTTTTGAATAGTAAAGGAAATTCTTTCCCCAATTAAATTCATCGCAGTACTGCAATCCTGATAAGGTCATCAGCTCAAAAAACCCCAAAGTCTTTAATGAGAATCCTGAATATACATTTGCTCTACAACAATTTAATGTTTTGTGTGGCATTTCACAGCAGCAGGACCATGTCCAGGGAGGTTACAGCTGCTGGTGACCAGCAGAAGAGACTCAACGAGACGGGTCTGTGCTTGGTTAAACTCAGGAATCCATTTATTGCAGCAACACAGGAACCAGCTCAGCTTAATCCAGAGACAGAGAACCATGAACAGGGGCAGGGTAGGGGGTTTTTTACAGGAAAGGTGGAGTTTTACCTGTCCTGGGCTTAGAGGACACATCCCTCAAGGCAGAGGGGTGGAGTGCACTCTTCCCAGTACTTAAAGCCACCTCTTATTTTAACACTTCCTGCTTAGAAATCAAATCCCTGCCTCTTTGTGTGGGGGCAATTCACAGTTTTGCAACTGCATCTACAGTGTATTCTTTAAAATTTAGCAATCTTATCTATATAATGTAAATTCTTATCTTTTAAGGTTTTGCTGTATTATATAAGATTCATTTACAAATAGAACATTTTTCTGAATAACCAGGAAAGCAATGAGTAAGAGCTTAACAATTTATATATTTTAAAAGCTTTGCTTTTTTTCCAAAGGTCTTTCCAAGGCCATTGAGTTCTCTGTATAAATGAGGATGTTTAAGATGCAGAATTATGTTAAATTCAGTTACATCAGGAGTTAGAAGGATCTGCTAGAAAACAGTCTGGAAAATAGGAGAAAAAAGCAAACTAATTACTGCATGTCTAGGAGGCTCAAACAGAATTATAAAAGCTAGACAATTTAAATAAATTGACAGTTGGTAGGTTTTTTTAAACTACTCACTGCACCACTATATTGACATCACCTATTGTTATATGACCAATGGTATATTATTATGGATCAATTGGGTGTGCACTTGGAACATATATCAATAGACAGGTTGTTAATTTAAAAATCTCCCAGAATCCTGAGGAGTTTCTTATCATAGCATAGCAACAAGTTATCCAGTGTTGCCTTCATGCTACACTGATAGTTCTTTCATCTGTGCTTATAAATAAAGTGTGTTTCTTTGATCATTGAAAACTACTGAGTACTTTAAGATTGGTGACAAGTTCTGAATACCTAACAGCTTCTGCACCTTTACTGATTTTGTTCCTGTCACTGCTGCTTCACACATGCTACATTAATAGCATACCTTCCTGAAGTGATCAGAGGATGGCTTTTGAAATTCCCTTGCCTTTTAATAGTAATAATTTAAAATGTAGAAATCATATTTAAAATTCAATGCGATAACACAAACGTTTATGAAAATTTGAACATGTTGCACCCAGCCGACATTACATTCAGATATATATGGTTCCAGTTGTGAAAACAGAAAAGATGAGACAGAAGAGCAAAACAATCTCTGAAATCATAATCACTTGCTCTTGTCACTTGACCTGGCTTAGAGCCACTCTAGCTCAGTAAGCAAGCCTTTACTCTGTGTCCCTATTCTCCTTTCCCCTTATATCAAGTGAGAGGAGATAAGGAGAATGGAACTAGCAACCTGAGCTTTAGTGATGATAGGAAGGAGCTTAAGCTGATAGTTGAATACATTCCTTACAGCATGAAATAATGCCAGAGTAAAGGAGTGAGTCCATGCCCTGAAAAAAGTAGCACTCTTTTTTTGCATAGTCAGTGGAAAAAACCACAACAATATCACTATCACAGAGATCATTAGCTCACTACATATGAATAGAAATATGTCATTTCCAGAAGCCCATAAACATTCCTGATCCTTACAAATAAAATCTTGTTTTGGATTGCTACTTTACAGAATAGGAAAAGGAGACAGTATCCCATTTCCCACACAGAGGGGTCTCTTCAATTTCTAAAGGATGCCTTGCATTTCTTCACCTTTTAGAATGCCTTACAAGTTATGTGGGACACAAGAATAGATATAGATATGCCATTGCTTCTTTCAAGTGCTAGGAAAAGCAAACATTGCCTCCTTCCCAAACAAAATAGAAGCTAAAATAGTTACTCAGTATTTAACTTTTCAGCAAGCGTTTTATGAGATAAATATTAGACCATAAATTTAAGGTCTAATTTCACTTTCTTCTCTCCATAAAAAGTGTATTTAACAAGGGTGGGATAAGGGGAAACAATGTCATTAAGGCCTATTTGGTTTAGTATTTGGTTTAGATCAGCTAAGAGCTATTATGGTTACTAAATCTTGTTAGATCACTGAAGAGCTCAGCATGTGTACCTACTTCTAATTTGCACTGTTTGGTTTTCAACCATAGAACGGTAATGCTGTACTACAATAAGATGTACTCTCCTTACATCTTTAAACTGAAGATCAAGACACTCCTTTGTAATTACTATCTACTTTAAGTAGAATTATATTTTCTGGTTTTTCACAATAAGCCTGGTTCCCTTCTCCTTCACCACTTTAACAGTACTGATTTGAATATCCCTGATTAAATGTTTTCTACATAAAATGTAACACTTTCATAGAATTTGAGAATAAGGACTGATGTAAGGACACAATAAAATGATAGTCTAACAAAATTCTGACCTTGATAAGCTTTCACTACCAGATTTTCATCTGTGGGATGAGCAGACTACTATCAGGTACTGTATATAGCTCTTCATTACAGACTTTGTTCTAAACCACCCCATGGAGAAATTAATGCACATGTTTCAATAGTCCATCAATTTCATTCTAATGGGAGTTTTGTCTTGAACTGGGCGAGGCAAGCTCAGCATTAGCTGTGGACATCAATAAGAAAGTGAAAAAATGCCAAATAAATAGAGCTTCAAATGAAAAATATGATGCGTTTTTAATAAGCTTACACAGACTCCTAATTGCAGTTTATTTTGACAAAGCTGAAAACAATTACCTGCTTAATTGTCTTTCATGTGAAAGAGACTTTGCAAGGTGTTCTGATAGTATTGTGAACAGTCTTGTTTGAGCATTTAAAAAGACATATTTAAATATCTATTTATTGGATTGCAACAGTATCATCTGTTAATGTAATGTCATAAAATGGTAAACAGAACATAAAACATATTTATTGGTATAATAGCATAGCAGAAAGTAATAACTTTTCTACCATCCTCCAGTAACTAATGTTCAATCCGTTTGCAAGAAGCAAGGCTGCATTTCTTCCTTTTAAATGCTATCACACCTAACTTGAAAGGGGGAAAAATGCTAATCAATGACCATCTGATCTGAAAATCAGGCTCTGCCAAAAGACATTTTTTCACTAGTGACTAAAAAAGACTATGAAAGAGGCTGCTATTTTAATCCTTGTTCTGCCCCTGTATTATGCTGTCACCTCTTTTGGTCCTTGTGTACTCCATGAAAAAAGACTAAATTACTATAGAGCAGGTCTAAATTATCCCACAGGTATCTTTGAATACAAAACCAAAAGAGTATCCAAAATGCTGTTCTCAAAACGAAGACTGTCTCAAAACTTAGCACAAAGACCATGTTGAGGAATGAAATGGAGTGATAGAGGTAGAAAGAATCCTTTAAAAGAAGTCTGAATACCAACTTTGTATTTTTTTTCTAGTAGAATTACAATTTTTGATGCCAGAAGCAAAGCATAAATAAAATATTAAGTCATTTGTCATTTATATAACAAAATAGTGCAAGCCATTCCAATTAGAGGTAGATTTACACAGCAGTCAAAAGCACAGGCTTGACCAGTAATTGTTTATGAGTTCTTATGGTTGTTTTCATCTGGGGACAATCTTACAAATCATGGAATTGGAATTGTTTAATTCATCGGTAAACTAAAAGGCCTTTCAAAATTTTTATTTTTTGTCCATTATGGACACTAGCAAAAAGTTATTAAGCTTGCCTTATATAATTTTTTCTCCAATTCTTAGTCTACAAGCAAAGAACCAAAATTCAATTTTTTACCATCCAGTATGGACATGCCACAAGAAAAATAGAAGCTGCAATCAGCACATAAATTATGGAAAGCCTCAGAGTCCAAGCGTGCTCACAGAGGAGACTGACTCTGTGCCATATAATTCAGAAAAAGCCCTGCTTGTGTTAGCTTGATTTTTCTGGGTAAGAATGGAAGGAACATACTTGTACACATCGTAAATTCAGCTCCACAGTAGTATTTCGTTAAACAGCCTTGCCTCACCTTTCTTATGCTTTATCCCACCATAGAAAGAATATAGTAACAGAAAAGAAGTGCAAATAATTAGTGCAAACTGCATGGCATGACCCATTATACATAATAGTACATCCTAAGTTTTAAAACAAAAAACAAAATGAGGCAAGTGTCAATAAAAATCTAATTCAGTGAAAATTATGGACTCAGCAGCTGTGGATTTGGCTACCCTAGTGTATAATGCTTCAGTGAAGTTTCAGAAAATGTTGCCTTCCTCTTTTTCTCATTCATATTTACAAAAAAAGATATCATAAACGATTCTTGCTGTAGGGTCAGGACAACAAAAAGACAGAGATGGAATTCAGAAGTTGTCTACAAGCAATACAGCACATAATGAATGGCAAGTCAACTTGACATGGCTCCAAATGTGCAGGGAAATATTCAGGTGAGATCAGGAACAATCCAGTTTATTTTCTGGATTTTAACACTACTGTAAGATATTATTCCTGTCATAAAATTTTCCAATGGCAAAGAAAGCAGTGCTAACAATGGCAGTTCTGTATTCCAGGTGAGCTGCAGCAACTGCCTTTCTGTAGACTAATTTTTTTCCACAAGATCTCTTTAATGAAAAGACTTTGCTTTAAACCACTGACATTTTTAGCTAAAGTCTATTGTGATCAAATTTCAGAAAGAGCTGAAACTCAAAAGAATCGTTGCAGTAAGATTGTTACCAGCTGATTCACAGGCATCTACTTCTAGCTTAGTTATTAGTCCATTCTGTTGTACTCTTTTTTATCAAGTCAGAGAAATACATTCCGGTTCAAATGTTGAGCTTACTGCATTAAACAAGCATTCCACACAAGAAAAGTATGGATTAAATATTAGGAAAATAATTCATTCATGAAGAGGGAGGGGAATGAAAAAGAGTTGTAGAATTTCAGTAGTCTTGTTTATAAAAGACAGGATGATGTAGCTGTATATAATGTGTCCAAGTGCCAAATCAGTCTGTAAGAATCTTATTGTATAAAAAAACCCTGAAGCTGATGGATGTGATATAAAAAGCCACCGTTTTTTTAGTAACTGCTTTTAAAATTTCTTTCAAAGAAATCTGTACCACTGAAATTATTTTAAGTACATCTGACTGCAGTGATTGTCTCTCACCTCAAGAGCACACCATTTTGCTGAGTAAAATTATTTCAAATATACAAAGTGGAAAGACCTTTCATTTGGAATTTACTTTAAGTGATGTCTGAAGTCTACACAGGTTGTGAAGGAAGGCACAACAAAACACCATCTCAGAAGACATATTTTCTTAGTAGCTGCTTGAAAAATCCCCAGGGTTTCTACTACAACGTTGTCTGACCTTTAGCTAAAGGCCCCTTCTAGTGATTTATTTCTTTGGCTGGTCCTGTCCCTGGGTGGTTTCAGTGGATGGCATGGGCTTTATTTTGAAGCAGTCATGCATGATGGTAATGAATATAGTTGAAAGCAGAGATACTGAGCTGTGTTACCTTCATTGGAAATAATTAAAAAGTAATTTATCTACAATTATTTCACTTTCTTCTATCACATTTTACAGACCATTGAAGAAAATTTTAGTCAAATAAGTTTCTTCACTGTTTTTTTTTTTTTAATCATGGTATAATTTTTATTCTATACCTTTCTGAGCTCTTGGATCTGGACATAAATTATTTCAACATATATTTTAGTTTTAAAAAGTTAGACTTTTGTTTTCTGGCCCATCCCTGAATCCTCTGATGACAGTGCACTCAGCTCATACTTGAAAAAGAACAAGTGTCACTTTAGTGTTTCTGGCAGAACTACTAAGGATAATATCTCAGCTCCACAGGGCTTGTGCATCTGCTCCCAGTGTGACTAGAGAACATTCTCTGAAAAGGCTGTTGGAGCTTTTTGAGGCAAGCCAACTTCACAGCTACAGGAATACGACACACGAACAAAATGCCAAATTCATCAAGATTCCTGACAGTACACACAGAAGGAAAAGCTATAATGCAGAATACACCAATATGTCAGGCTCAGGTGCAGGTGTACACATTTGCAAATGCACACAAAGCACATTGGAGTATTTGCATGAAAAAGCCTGTACATTATTCAGATGTTTGTATCAATATAAACATTCAAACTACAATTAGAACTTAGGGATTTCTCCAAGATATATCCAACATTTTTCTGAGCTGTTCTACAGATGGTTTTGTATTTTGGGGTGGAACTCCATTTAATTTACATGAGACACCACAGTGCCTCAAAGATGGCACATTCAGCTTAGGGTTTCCACCTTTCCACCTGTATCTACTGTCCATTCCTGGCAAAGGTGAGCACAGAAGAGGGAGAGCAATTTCCCTTGCATTTGACCATCACATACAGAAAGACAGATAATTTGTAGGATTACAGTGCAGTTTAAGTTCAAGGGTAGTTACTACACCTCAAAAGATTCTCAGGAAGGATCCTGTATTTATGATATTTTAATACATTTATTTTAATAAATATAGGATGATAGGGAGTAGCCAGAAATCTGGAGTAAGGTCCAAGGAAGCACAAAGAGAATAGTACCCATGAAAAAGTCAGATTCTATAAAGATGTCCAAGAAGCCTTTCCTTATCATGACACCACATCATGGGTTGACAGATCATAACAATCCTGTGGTGAGTAAATGGCTTTTTCATGGTCTGTGATGAAGTGGAGAAAAACAAATGAAATTATAATTAATTACTGAAAGGCTGCATTAAAATGTTTGTGAAGTAACAGTATCCTCAAAGGTCTCATTAGGCTTTCTTAGAATGAAAGGACTGTGAAATCAGCAATACATTATTAACAGAAATAAGGAAAATACAATAGAAATGCAAGGAAAATTAATGTTATGAATAGAATCATTCTCTTCCTAGAGTGGAATATTTCAAGAAAGATACTCCCCCGGGGAACTGTAGGAAATTATATCTATATAACATATACACACCCCTACAAATTTAGGGTTTATATATTTTATTGTAAGATTAATAGAAATCTTCTTGTCTGTGTATATTATGTACATGACTGGAAGTAAGATGAGGGAATTTGACAGAGTGCTGAGTCTGTCTCAGGTGTTCATGAGGCTCCAATGAATAAGTTCATAATATTCTCAATAGTTCTGGATAAATAATTTAATCTGTAAAATTATTCTGCAAGTATTTCTAAAGGAATGTCTCAATATAAGTGTTGTACTTCTGCTGTAACTGGAAAGAGAACAGAATGCACAAGCATCCTCATCACCACAACCCTCAGAATGCTGACACTTCTATTCTTTCATGCAGCACAAGATAAATATTTCCAATGCATGTGAAAATAAAATATAACAGAAAAAGTCTGGGGGACACAGCAGATATAGAAATATACCAAGGTCTCTCCAGCCTTCCATCATTTTCTCTTCTTTTATCTGGAAAGCTTTAATCTGTCCTGCTTCTCTGTCTTGGCTATTTAGTCTGGTTGCACATAGCCTGCCTGATCCAATTCATTCTTGATAGTCACTGTTTTTGTCTTCATTTCTTTCTTCAGAATTAATTGTTCCCTATAGGTACCAAGAGAGAGAGCAGCAAGCTCAGGAAGAAAAGAGTATCTCAAGCAGCTCTCAGCAGGGATTCAAGATCCAGGTCTCCATGCTTATGTAGCCTTACAAAATAAAGTATGTCTGAAAACACCTGGTGATGCAAAAGGATATACACAAAACAAGAGAGGTCTGGAATGCAAATCCTTGCAATCTGAAACATCTTTTGTAGTCCACTTCAACCACCCTGACAGGCATTGCAAGGGCTTTGGGCTTTCAGTTAAAACCTAACATTCTCTTGGAAATTTCAAACTTATTGCACCCATTTTAAAAGTTTGGAACTTGAGCACAGAAAACACAGTCTCACCATCTAATCTAGTAGGGAGCAGGAAAAATATCTAAAAGTCTGCAACATATTGATGATATTGGGCTGGGTTGGTGAACTCTGGAGACAGGAACAAAAAAAACAGAGTAGATGTTGAGGTTGCTCCTTTATTTACTTAATTCAAGACATTAATAGATGAGAAACTCAAAGTGAATTTTGAATTAGATAGGATTATCTGCTACTGATTGCAGCATGAAACAGTCTTGCTCTTTTATAGCTCAGGTGATCAAAGAAAAACATGAGAAACAGCAGCAGTAGTAGTAGAGCAAATGCTTGTAGAAAAGTGGCATAACACATTCTATGATGAGAAAAAAAAAACCCTAAAGGTATTATTCATAGACTTAACTAAAACCTCAAATATAAGTCAGTTATAATAATTATACCACCTCAAGTTCTCACTCTGAGGACATTTCAATTTTGGGGAAAAAATAATTGTTAAAGAAAACTTGTATAATGAAAAATAGTGATAAAGTGGTTGCTACTCCATCATTGAGGGATAGCTATCTAATAAGAAATAAGAAAATTGTGTCCTACCTAGAATGTGGAAGTGACTCAAGTAGGAATTATGTTTAACAAGTTTGTATCATCTTGTATGTAATTGTATCAAAATTGTGATATATATTGTAGGAGTTCTATATCAAAATTAATCCTATTTAAAATATTGTTTTATACTCTCAATATTTTACTTCACCCAGTTTAAAATTATCTTCAGCATTTTGCAATGGTTTTTATTCGGCAACTAGCTCAATTCCACAATTTTTGAATAAAAATAAATATTTATTATAAAAATGTCTCTATATTGTAGTTACCTACAGTAGAATTAAGCCAAGAGGTGCCATATTGAACTGATTCACATCACCAAATTAAGAAGTCAATAACTCTGTGATTAAAATTGAGTACAAAACCTACTCATCTTACCTGAAGAGTAAAAAAAAAGGAAGGCAACACCTTCCATCTGTAGATTTTTAATTCTCTATTTAAATTGTAGGCTTTCTAATTTAATTATCAAATGGTACAAGGGAAAAACACACTTGATATTTTTGATAATTAACTCTTCATAATTTACTGCTACCAGGCAAAACCATCACCACATTTAAAAACTTTTTTTGGCATCATAGGACCAGTAATCAAACAGCACACTTACCAATCTTCAGTCTATTGGTAGATCTAGATTTTGACCTCACTGTTGAAAGATGTCAGAATCTGACCACAAGAAAGGCCACCCAGCACCCTCTTCTTGCAGTTAATCCAAATCAAGAATTTGGTTCTCATGTTCTACAGCTGGTAGTCAGAGGCCAGGTAAACCTGTAGCCCATCGCTTCATTGAAGGTCTAAAAACTAATCAGTGCAACCTGATTGATCTCCTAGCCTACCTACAGGTGTGGAAATAATAAACAACTTTCACAACTGAAAAGGAAATAATATTTAAATTACGTGCACATGCAGGCACCTTTGTATGTCAAATAGGTCTTACAGAGTTCTCATACTCCCCAAAAAATGTTTAGTTCACCTCCCATGTTCTATCAACACTAGAGTGTGTGTGATAGCATTTACACATAGCACAGATAAAATAAACAGAAGAAACCAATTTACTCCCACACAAAAGGAGGAAGACCACTCTGTATATTGTGTCATTCTCTAAGATCAAAATGTGGCAAACACCTTTACCAATTGCTTGAAGGAAATCTGACCCTGACAGAGCAGTATCTGTAAGGGTAAACTAACCCTTTGCCCTTTTCCCTCTATCATGGTCTCATACATATCGCTTCAGCTGCTCCAACAGGAGGATGTGCCACGAGGTCAATCCTCTGCTGAGCTGAATGGGGATTGTCAGCAATTTTATTTGTGACCATCCCAAAGCAAAAAACAACCACTATTCCCTTGATCCCAGCCCTCAGTTAGATGAAGGCAGTGTGAGCACCACCTCTGTGTCCCAACTCTTTTCTTGTTTCTCCAGATAGACAGGCAGGAAATGATAATATGTGCACCTCAAAGAAAGCAAATATAACTTATGCACAACTAGGCATACTCCAGCTATACCTATACAAAAAACTACCAGCTTCAGCCTTCAATTACAGTACTCAGCACAAAGCACAGGAGCTGAAAGCGGGGTGAAATTAGGCACACAGTTCAGCAGACAAGTCCAGTAGGCTGCCAAAATATTATAGTAATAAGTTTTATGTAAGGGGAGGCATGTGTGGGTAATGCAGATATAAGGCTTACAAATTGAAAATGTTTGGTGTTAGGACTTTTGGGACCTGTATTAAAATCAGAACATATTCTTTAAAACAATGGTGAGAAAATATAGGCTGTCATACTTTAAGTAAAATTTAGTATACCATGGATGTCAATCTTTACAAACTTGTCAAGCTTTACAAAATAAAACAATGGAAATATATACACTAACTCTTCTAGAATAATTACTATTCTCATTCTTAAATAAATGTTATGAGGACATCTGTTTTGAAAAATTATGCTTTCATGTTATTTTGACATATTTTGACTGAGGTTTTTCCCATTCAAAGGGTTCAGAAAAAGCAGTGATTTATCAACAAATAATGCCATTTACACTTTTCTGAGGGAAATATTTTTTCAATATCAGTTGCTCTCCAGCCAGTCCAGCTATACAAAGGTCATTGCCAGAAATGGGGAGGGAGTAGATCCCAGTTCCTTCCAGCAGCCCCATCCTGCTCACCCAAGCCAGATACTACACTTCAATAAAAGAAAAACTAAGGCAATTTTCAAAGTGAAATATCATTAGACAAGACAGAAAATTGCCCAATACCATCAGAGGCATAGCACAACACTGAAGGAGAAGATGCATAAATGGGAAAACATGTGAATAACTGCCTTTCAGGATGGTGTAGAGTGAACTGAATACCTCCACTGCCAAGACTGGGACTAGTGTAATTACTAGATGTGCAGGTGAAGAAATCTTGCTGATAGATATGAGATAGAAAATGATAGTTAACTTAACTGTACAATTTTTCAATAATTGTCAATTTAAAGAGCATCCATTCTTTTGATTTCTGAGTGATCCCTGCTCTTCTAGACTACTACTAGCAGTAGTCAGGTTGGACTTATTTTTGAAAAAGAAGTGGAAATACTTGGGAGTAATTTTGTTTTGTTTTTAACTGAAAAATTCTATAGCATTTTCTTAGATTTTCTCTGGAGTTCATTCTCTGTACCGCCACTCTTTCATCAAAGGCATCGTTTCATATTCATGATTCTTGAAACAAACTAATACAGCATTTGTGTTCTGGAGTAGGGTCTTCAAATTAAATCAATGTGAATATTTTGCTCTTCCCTGCAACTTTATCTTTGTACATATTACATTTGTACATAGTTACTTAATTTCACTATCAGAAAAGAAAGCATTAGAACTAAACAACTTTTTTTTCTCAGAAAAGAGCTTCTGAATTATTTATTTCATGTTATATTATTAGAAAATTTATCATACATGACCTGGCTATTTTGAAAGATACAATAATGAAAATCACTGGCATTTTCTAATCAATTTGTCAAATGAAATAACATAAAACTTAATTGTGAGTACAGCAATGAGAGAAAATAGACAAAGTTCTCCTCCAATGAACAGTGAACAAGAGATAAGTGGAAGTTCTTAATGCTTCCCTCTGAACTAGACAGCAGATGGATTTCTGCAGAGCTCTATTCCTCATGCATCTGTATCCTCATCCATATTTTCATTAAGAGACTGCATGGTGAGTTCCTGAAATTTGGATTAGAAATATGTCAAAACACAGAACTGAACTTGACAAATTGGAGATGTTCTTATATAGTAGTTATCTTAAGATAGTAGTTATCTTAATAAGCAGCAGAACATAAGCCAATGGAGCAATGCTTCTGCAATCAGCCAACTAAACCTTGGTTTCTCATTATAAATGAAAAAAGTGCAATAACTTTTTGATTCAGACAGAACTAGCAAGGACAAAGTGGAAGAACTTTGTATACAGCTTGAGGAAATATATTTCAAGACATTTGACAGAAAATCCAGAGGAAAGTCACAAATATGAGAGGCTTTTAAAGCATTATTTAATACAGAATATTGAATGAAAAGATAGAAGGCTTAATCTGAAGAAGAGAAACTGAAATGGAAATGTAAAACAAAATAAGTATTCACCTAAATAAAAATTTCAGGGAAGGGGAAGGAATTAGCCGAATATCATCTTCTCGTGAATATGAAAAACAGCAATTGGCTTAATTTATAAAGAAAAGGATATTAACAAAAACACCTTAATAACAGCAGTAAGGTAAAGCATGGGTCACACCTTTTGAGAAAGCTATGGTATTTCCAGTGCTGGAGGTGTTTAAGACTAGGCTGCACAGATGTCTCTCAGACTCTACCTGCATGTAATTGGCCCTGCCCTGCAGAAGATGAATGGACACTGTCTGACTGAATAACCTCTTGAATTCCCTTCCAGCAATATTATCATCTAACCACCTGTAATTCTCACTACATTTAAATCAGTGCCAAAGCATTTAATAACCTCCTTTCTTTTTTCCCCATTATGACCTCTTACAAGAAAAGCTAATAATAGCTTACTCTCCAGTTTAAAAGGCAATGAAACAATTGCAACCTCCTCTCACAAACTACTCCAGACAGAACTGATGAGCAGACTTCTGCATGCCTGTGTTCAGACACCAGTGTAAAATGTAAAAGGGTGTGTCTTTTGCTAGGCAATGTTTTAAGTAGTGCTGAATGTTCAGCATTTAAGAAGTAAGAAGACTCTTCATAGATCCTCTGCCAGAATCAGCGAGCTAAGTGCCCTTTGATGACTGAAGGAAATGGCACAAGAAAGCCCACATGACCCCTTCCCGCTCCAAAAAAAAAAATGCAATCCAAAACACAGGCAGTACAAAACAAAAAATCCCATCAGTCTTCCTTCTCTAAAAAAACCACTATGAAACAAAACAGATTTGAAAGACTCATTGTATAAACAAAGAGGTAGCACTACCCAAAGCCTTAACTGACTGGATTCCATCCTAGGAGCTCAGGTTCTACTAAGAAGGAAAAACTTAACACTATCTGAAAGCTAATTCTGATACTAAGGATACTAAGGATTCCATCAAGATACCTATGTGTGTGTCTGTGTATAATTATATAAAAACATAATTAAAGATACCAAGTATAACATAAGAAAGTAAAGACAACATTTAGGCAACTAAGATTTTCTGCAATTAGTAGCCCAGAAAACATGGAGAAGTTCTGAAGACTTTCCACCATGAAGGAGAACCCATATACATTATGATTCATCAGGGCACTATTCTCCATTTTCCTGTTTACTTCATCATGATTTTGTGTGCTTTCCATTGGGAAAAGCCTCACAGCTAATGTGAGAAATACTGCAGAAGACACGTTTGTGGTTTTTGAGAAACATTTCCATATCACCTATCTTGTATATATGATTGGAAAATGAATGGTGGCTTGGTAGGAATTGGGCTACAAAGAAGAAGTCTGAAATGTGGTTCTGTAACTTTAAACCACGGAACATTACTGCAAGTAGGCAATTTTTATTTACCTATAATACCTTTTCCCTAAAGATAAATAACTATTTCGCAAAGAAGGACACTTCATAAATTTAAGGAGGTGAGAAAGCTGAGAAGAGAAGTAAATAGACAAATAGATCCGAGAAGAAAAGTAAATAGCCAAAAGTGACCCAGTGGGCCCAAGACTAAGCTAGAAAAAATATGCAGCTCTTCTGTGTCTCTCTGCTTTAGCTGTTGGACTATACTGAATGCAGTAGACACCACTTAACCACGCAGGCATTTTAAAATTACCTGTTTAAATTAAGATCCTCGTGGAGTAAGAAGAATCTTCAGTAAAAGAGAATGTCCTGTGGAACTCCAGTCACTACAAATGTGCTATGCTTTCCAGTTAACAATACAGTAAGATTAATAAAGGTTTTCAGAAAACTAAAGGGCTTAACTAATTATGAACTTCATTCACAATTCAGCTAGGAGTAATTAATATCCTGGGAATTGTTTCTACTCTCTTGGAATGCAAGCATCAAAAAATGGCAATGTTCCTAACATGATTGTTCATACTGTTTGGCAAAAGAACAGAAGCCACTTTCCTAACCTGCAAAGACAGGATGCTCAAGGTAGCTAAATGGAGAAGATACTTGAACTTAAAGCACAATAAATTACAAAATTGGAGGACAAATGCAAAACTCTATTTTGAATAAGTTTGTTGCCGACAAACATATCCAAAAGCATTTGTCCTCATCTGAGATTCCGAAGTGAAAAGATAACCATGAAAATTTTATTTTTTAAAAACAAAATGAAAAATGAAGAGCTTCTTTTCATAAATATTTAATTTTTTTAATATTTTAATTTTTTTTCCCGTAGGGAAAATGGATAAACTGCGAGATTTCAAAATCAGATACTGAAACTCCTGCTTTTGGCAAATTTTATGGTCATATGAAAGCAATTTAATTCATTTAAAAGAAGTTAATATAACATAAGGCACAACTTGGTATAAAGATATTAATATCGGGCTTCCATTAAGGACCTACAGATCTGATTCTGTGGAATCTGGAGCCCGTTTGTATAGGAAGTCTGCCTCAAGAAGGATTTCATCATTCTTTTATATGCTATTAACGTTCCCTACCTCCAGCTCACCAATTTTTTTTGGTTAGCTTATTCATGACTGCTACAAGGAAAAATTATATATAACTTAGTTTTAGGCACACTACTGTAGCGATAAAAGGATTATTAAAAGCAAACTTTAGAAATCAAAAGACTCTCCTTTTAATTAAGCCTCAGTGGGAATAAAAAGTCACTTTCTCTCTTGTAGTATCATTTTTGAATTCCATAAACATAATTTTGAATGCAAGAAATCAGGTATTTAAGTGGCCCTATGGATTTCAATTCCACAATACTTGACACAGTGATTGGTCAGAGACTGGACTCAATGGTAATAGAGGTTTTTTCCAACATAAATTATTCCAAGATTTTATTAAGAGCAAATGATTTTTAGGGTTTTCTTCTTTTTTTTTCCCCTTTGAATTGTATTTTATCAGTTGTCAGGTTTAAGCAAAAGTTTCAGAGAAATATTAGGTTCATCTTTACTTTCTCATATTGTATATAAGTAGGATTGGATTCAGATTCCACCAGTTTAAGCAGACATAAATCCTTCTTCCCAACTCAGCTTGGGAAAAACATCAGCAACTGGGCAATTTTGATTTCATCATTTTGAAAAATTATTACTTTTAAAATATATTTCCATTTAGATAATCTCATTATTTGTTTATTCAGTTCCCAAAAACAAAAAATGTTTCAGGCTAAAGAAAAGTTTCCTATTAATCATAAATCTTCTTTATGAAAATAAGAGTTTATATTAGACATGAAAATAAATTTCTTAGTAAAAATCTTTATTTTTATAAAGATTATCATTTGAATTACTGTGAAATATTACAAGTGTGAAAACTCACTTGTATTTCATATGGAAGAACAAAGGAGAGCAATGTTGTTCATTGTCAGGCATTTCACTTGAAACAGAATGCAAAAGCCACAAAGGGATGTAGTTTCTGCTGCCACAATTTACTTTAAGCAAAAAAATAATTATAGTTATTGAAACCAGAGAAATTTCTGAAGAAATTGTTTGATCCATTATGCTAATCAGTCATCCCTCTCTGCATCATTATAGTTTAGCTTTCATAGCTATAAATAGAAGAAACTGCTGGAACCAAACAGAAAGGTATACAACTGTATTATTATAGCAACTAATTTATAAAATTTATCTTATGAATAAAACATCAAATAAATGTTTTCATAATTAGTTTTTCTTTTCATGAATAATGGAAAACAATCACAAGAACATTTGTTTGCTTTTCTATTTTAAGGTGTATTACTGAAGTCCTAAATTGAATGTTGGAGTCTCTTCAGAGAAAATAGGTAAGAACATTCCATCTTCATCACTTTTTCAATAAGCAAATGAACAAGAGTTGAATTAGGAGAATAACACCCAAACAGTATCTTTGACTCTTTCCATTTACTTTCAGTCATGCTCAGCATATTTTTTACTCACCTCCCATTCACTTAGTGATTATTCATTTTTACAGGAACTATTGTTAAAAAAAAAAAAAAAGAGAGAAAAGAGAAAAGAGAAAGACAAAGATTCTAATCTATTCTGTGCTCTTTTACACATCTTGATCAGTGTGTGAGTGAGAGAAAACAGCAGCAGTTGGTCAAATGTAACTCCTTCTAATGCCTCTGCCAAACTATGGCGCAGTGCATCACCAGAGAGGAAGGCAGACATCCAGGGGGTTCTCTCCTCTCACCATTGTTTTGTGGTATATGATCCACTACAAACTGAAGCTACCAGGCACAACTTAGAGTCTCTGAGGCTATTCATATTTATTGTGGGTATGGAGTGATTGCAGTCATTCACATGAAGCAGAGACTTGCCCCTGGATCCAAAAATCTCCAGCCTCTTAGTCCAAAAAACTTGGCCTTAAGTTCATGTTTCATTCTTCACTTTCATTTCATTCACATTAGTGGTAATGTATATGTTCACAGTAAAGACACACAAACCTTGTCACAAAGACAAGGTTTCCTCCAAAGATTGTATCTAGTGAAGTCACTAAATAAGTCAGGCAAGAATGTGAGCATGCATTTTGCAGCTCAGACCAAGCAGAAGCATGTTGTTGTTTTATGTCAACAGTAAGCAGGTGGTGGACACTGTTCTCAGTCCCGGAGACTCGGGTATGGAACCAGTTTGCAAGGGCTCTTGCACAAGTTTAAGCTAGTCCTCTACAAAAAATAAAATTAAAATTAAAAAAAAAAAGCTGTTAAACCGTCTTCTTTTATTTAAAAAGTATTTTTTAGTTTTGCATTAGAAGAGATTTCTGACTCATTATCAGTTTGGTACAACATTGCTAATGCCTTTACAAAATGCAAGACAAAAGAAACTGGAGAGAATAAGAGAAATTTAAAAAAACATATATTTGAGAACCATGTTTAGCATAGAATATTTTTCTTTTCAAAAACCCTTACCAGAGTCCTAACACAAAGGCATTTGATGACTCAGCCATGGTTTGCAGCTCTTTTCAACTGATTCTGTGCATGCTCACACAATTACACACATGAATGTCATAAAATACAATTTAATCTAAAATCATCACTCAGTCATTAAATCATTCAGTAGTTTAATATATTCAGGAATGATGCTGTGGGCTAAGCTGGTGTAGCCAAGTCTCAAAGCATTAAAACTATTATGAAATTCCACAGGGTTTTTTTTCCCCTAAACTACTATCCCTCCTTGAGAGACCCAGGGAGCTTGTGATTGTTTTGCACGTCTCTAAAGGCTAATTCTGACCAATTCTAATTACTTCATGCAGATCAGGTGCCCAGTATAAGATACTGTTCGTAATAAAGTCATAAAAGAAACTTTTTTAAGAATAAGTGTTGTTAGGAAAGATAATTGAGTCCTCTGTAGACAAGTGGCAAATGGAAAAATCATAAGAGCAGCTTTAGTTTAGAAGAAATATTAGATGTATAAATGAGAGGAATACTATCATTATTCTAAAAGATTATATAGGACTTAAAATATGGTCATTACTTTGTAAGGAAACACATCCTCTCTTTTCCCTTTAAGTGCTGAATTCTTTGCTGTAACTGCCAAAGCAGATAATGGGATATGTTCTGTACAGAGACATAAACCATAAAAATGTGTTCTACCTTTAATTAACATTAAATACCTCTGTCTTATTGTGGTCAGAGTACTCCTTTTTTTTTTCTTTTATTACAGCCCATCAGCATTTAACTTTAAAATAACTTAGGGAATGGATAACTGTTTCTGATAATATAAAAAGATAAAACCTCAGGAGGATGGTAAATCAGGATTTAAAAAAACCTGACTGTAAACTCTCAGAATTCAGAATTTTAACTGTTTTAAAATTGCTGTAAGTTTTTGATTCGTTCCAGAATTTGAATGATTGATTTTAGAATTATGAAGCTTACAAAAATTGTACATGGTACAAATAATTTGGGGCATAACAGGAGAAAATATGAAATGGCAATGTTTCAAGTGAAACTCAAACACTCATTTATTCCATAAAATAAAACTATTGTCTATTGAACCATTTGCTGATAATTTAGAAATTTGCTTAATTCATCATGTGAGTTTCAATAGAAAATGTGACAAAAAGTGAAAATAACAGTTAATTTAAATCATATTATTACTTGACAGTAATTAAAGCAGGATGTTTTGCTAGTGCACATGTGTAGAAATTGCTGCGTTTCTAACTTACTGATTTTATGACTTTTCCTGTGAAATATAAAGAAACTGATTCCACTTCTCCAGAAAAACAGAGGAAAGTAGTCCACAAGCATATTGAAACTACATTTAACTACTTTGCAAGCTGATTAGTGTTATAGTATCATTCCCTGTATTACTGCTATTTTGCAATGTAGTACATGTATCTGTATGATCTCACGATTGTTCCAAAACAAATTACTTTTCTTCCAAAATCCTCCCCATTATTAAATTTTAATTCTTTGTCTGAGCAGAAAGAATGATTCTATAGGATAGGAAATGTTTTAATCTGCCTTACAACAATCCTGCCATACAAAAATATGTCTTCCAAACCCAAATTCTTTTACTATAAAGGGCTTTAATCTAAATTCCTTGTTTTCTCTATTTCCAATTATACTCCTCACCAGCTTGCTTTAAACATGAATAATGCAATAATGCAAAAAACATACCCCCTAGTCAGAAACTTACATCATTTCCAGCATAGACATTTACAGGCAATTATAATACCAAGGTAATTACATACAGAATCATTTGAACTCTGACAAACTACTGAATGGTATTCCCCTGTAGGTTACAGATTAAGCAAATCAAAGTGTTTTATTAGGACAAAAAGTTTCTTTTGGTAGCCGAGTCCACTCTCTGTGTGCACTCCCCCTAAAAATCCAGAAAAAATGAGGCATTTTGGAAAAGCAGTTAGTGTAAACACCCCAACAAGTCCCAAGCACAACAGCATGGGAAAACTATGACAATCACAAATCCAGAACCTTTATTTTGTCCAGAGTCACATCCTTCTTTCTCAGTCACAGAACTGAAAGCATTTTCCAATTAAACTGATCAAAACAGCTGCCAAGATAAAATATGGCTTTGGGAATCCTGATACTTATTTATGTCCAGTTGTCAAAAAGGTTCTCATTTTAGGCTCCCCTGTCATTTTGGTAAAGGCTTTCACCAAGGGCCATTGGTCACTTTTCAGCACAAGACATTGTGATTAATTTTGTTCTTGAACAAAACAAAAATATCACAATATATTGTAAAAATAATGAAAATTCACTGTTCAATATACCATCTTTTCTTATTAATTACATTTGAAAAAATATGGTTATAACAAAAAAAAGTGCAAAACATATCAAGGTTCTATACAAAGGTGTATTTACTATGATGATGACAATGAATACTAGATGAAATAACTACAGTCTCTTGTTAATATTTAGAGCTTCCAAATGAAAATTACAAAGTAGAGCCCATCTATGTTCTGCATCTACAGCCATATTCAGTCAAATATCAAGGTACAAAATTATCTAATTGACAAGAGAGGACTGATTAAAAACATAGAAAAAGAGCAGAAAAAAAGACACTAACAAGCAGACATGACAGACATGTCATATTTTTTATATTTAATCTTGCATCCCATTCACAACGTTTTATTAATATTTTGATATTTCCTGTTACCTCTTATGACCCATGCACTTGTAGATCACACTCATGTGCAGGCAGGCATAATCCTTTTGAATTCATACAGTTAATTTTTTCATTGCACACAGCTTCAGATCTTGAAAATCACTTTGGTATTTAGTCAGTCATGTAACTGTGTGTGGTAAATGACCAGTGATTACAGCTACTCTCAGTGGGGGTGTAACAGGCAGTGATAGTGAGAAAATTTGTGCAACTTGTATCTACTGATAGCGGATTTTAAAAAAAGAAACAACCCATATTCTGTACCCTGAACAAGTGTTGTTACATTTTTGTATGTAAATGATTTGTTTTATTCCCCTCTGTATTGTTGAGTTGTGTCCCCACTGTTTAATTGTTTTACCCCAAGTTACATCTCCGATATATGTTGGTTTAACCCCTAAATTGTATCCTCCCCTATGCTGCCAATCATTGTAACCCAACCCCTTTTTCCAATGCCTTCTCTATCCATCATTGTAAACCCTGCCCCTTTTACCCAGGAAGTTCCCTGTCTCACCTCCCATTGGCTTCTCCCTTGAACTGGCCCCTTGTTCCAGAAAGTTCCCTGACAATCCCGTTATTTGATGTCCCATTGGTTTATGTGAGCTGTTCCCTCCCTCTGTGTTCCCTCATTGGTCCATGGATTGTAAACCCCACCTTGTGCTCCTCCCCAGTTTTCCCCCTATTGGTCAAATAATTGTACCCTCCCCTTGAACCGCCCCCAAGTAAAAATCCCTGCAAGCCCCATATCAGGGCTCTCCATTCCCTGACTTTCCAGGGATTAAGCTTTTCCCTGGAGCCCAAACAGAGAGCCTCCTCCTCAATCCTTTCCCTCCTCCTTGCGCCGAAAGCTGGGAAGTGCTATAGAGCAGCAGCTCTGAGGTTCAGCTCCTAACATCCAGGTCGGGAGCTGTTCCCTGCTCCCAGCGTGGTGCAATGGGGGAGAGCGAGCCAGGACTCCAGCACTGCATCAGCAGCACTCCTGGATCTTATTTATGCTTCTTCAGACAGAACAACCAATTACAGTTTTCAGACCAGGAACCTAGTGTGTGCAGGTAGAAAAGGCTGTCCTGGTGTAGGTAGGCCAGGGAAAATGCAGGTAAGCCAGTGCAAAATGGCCATGCTGGGATCTAACCATGTTCAGCTGGTTTGGTTCCATATAAAGGACAGGTCATAGAAATGTGTTCCTATGCTGAATTGGAACATTTGACTTCAACAGTGACCAATGAAGTGACTCAACCTTGAGAACATTATGTTCATCACAATTAAGTAAAAAGTAGCTTTTATGATAGAATTGTCTATACAAGTGAATACTTGCACAAAACTCTGGTTTAATAAGCGAGCAAGATTTTGACATTGTTCTTTTTATGACTGATGAGACATTCTAAGTTACTTTTGTATTCAATCTATCAACTTTTGTTTAAACTTTGTGAAGATATATTGCATGCACATCTCAGTACAAAATTAAGTTGGGGGAATGCTCTAGTATATTTCAAAATTTCACACTTAATTAGGCTTCTTGAGAAATTACAGCCCTTTTTAAGTCTCAGGGGGTAAAAGACAATATTTTTCAGTAACAGCCAAGTCAGATGAACTGACTGAGAAAGACCTGATTTCTTATGGAAACAAATATAAAAGATTACTGGATTTTGACTTCAATTTCAAATTCCTTTCTCTGGGTAGAAATCACTGAAAGTATTTTAGATACTAAAAGAAAATAGTATTCTTCAACAGAGTTTTCAACAAATTGCTGTATCAACTGCCTGTAAATCAGATGTCAAATGTGTGATTTCAATTCATGCTGATAATTAGTTTACTACTTTAGTGCTTCTTTTTCATCCTTATTAGCAAAAAAGGTCTGAATGGCCTTTACATGGACAAGTTAACACTTCCTAAGTTATTTTTAAAATATTTCCATGTACAGCCGCTACTCATTAGCATAAGTTTGTCTATTTCTATACATGTAAATAAAACAATCTTGCTTTCTAGATCAGTCCCAAAAGCTTTGCCTTTACTTCAGTTTCCCGCTGATCAAAGAATACATGATGAATGGGATAAGCAGAGACCTTGAAAATAAAATATTTACTGAGCTCTTGTTTGTCTACAAAAAAAATTTAAATGTTCATCATTAAAGGTAAGGCCACTGGAGATTTGCCTACACAGCACTGAATAAATAGAAGGCATGTTTGGGTTTGTTCCCTTGTGCCCTAAACTCTTTCCTCCCACCCCCTAAAGTAGTTCCCTACAGCAAATTGGCTCCATCAACATGTTTCTCTCTCTTTTGACTTACATGGCAACACTCCAATATTTACTCGGTTATTCTTCAGTGAAGTACAATATCTTTTGGTACTTAAGACTCTGAAGATTATAATTGATTTCAAACTACACTACCACACATACACTGAGTTTTCAAGGATCTTCCAAGACAGTTTGAGATTTAGTTGGGAAGCACTGGTCTGTTCAAAGCAGCACTGAAGAATGAAGTTCATTATGTCACAATTTATTTGAACTTCAATTAAACTTGACTCTGTGGATATCCTTGGCTTGGGCCATAGTGGAATGACTGCTATCTTTTCCCATCAGGAGGGAAGTAATCATTGCAGTAACTCATCTGTGCTGGTGATTTCTTAAAATTTCAATATGAATATGAATCTAATTAGGGGCCTAACACAGATACTCTCCTGTGTTAACATATATACACATTGCTCTGACATTGTTATATATAAAAAAAAAAAGTTAAAATGAATGATGCAAGAACTTCAGAAGCCTTGAGGTTTGGAAAAGCTTCAAAAACCAACAAAGACATACATAGTTAAAGAAAGAAACAAAGAGAATCCCACAATATCCTATGATCTTCCCTCCCATCCCAGATGCTTACCACCAGAGAGCTTCTTATCTTTATCATCCTCCACATGGGGACAATCCAAAGCTGTTTCTTTGTAGAATGAAAGAAATTGCAACACAGATGCTTTTTGTGCTTCTGTTGTTGGCCTAACCTCCCCTCTTTCTCTCAGTTAGTGCTCCTTGCTGTATAACAGTTTTGTGTTGACCTATTGGCAAATTTGATAATAAGACTGTTCTTTAAGAATCTTTATTGTTCTCACTATAAAATAAAGAAGAATGCTGTGCAGCATCTTCTAGCTCTACTAATTTCATGTTAAATGACTGTTTCAGTATTTGTCAGACTGCCAATTTAACCTTCGGTTTTGCTGAGCAAACAAAAGATAGCTACCAAATGTCAACTCTCTGTACTCATATTTGAGAGACATGAAATAAAATCAGAGAAACAGAGAAGAGGTTTAAGTTAAATTTCATTTTTATGACTTTAAAATTTTACAGCAAGAGTGCTTTTTTTCTTTTTTGTTTATGTATCTGTGTGTGTGTGCAAAAGTAAAAGCAGATTCTTAGATACTATGGTGCAAATGGACCTCTTGTACCCTGGAGTTGTCTTACATAAATTATATATATATTTCTATATGAATATATGTGTGTGTGTCTATATAAATATATGTGTGTGTGTGTATATTTGTGTATATATATATATATAT